>JAQFVV010013534.1:0-104603 GCA_028023455.1 Epiperipatus broadwayi | reverse complement strand
TTTCTTGGCAGTATTTTTAGCATATCATTTAAAGTTTCTTATAAATATTTCTGATAATTGTAATATAGTATTATCATGTTTATGTGCAAGCAAAATTGCATGATGTGAAGTGAATTGGTTAAATTTAAATCTGGAAATAGTGCCTTTTTCTGTGCTGGCCATTTTGTTGTTGAATTGATAATTTTTTGTTTTGCTGACATGTTTATGAGAATCTACTTCTGCTAAGAAAAGGAGTTAGTTGTTCCTGTGTCAAATGAGCATTAATAATCTAAGAAAATCTAATCCAATGTTTGGATTTCTCATTAGTAAAACTAGTATTTTCAGTAGTGATATTATTATTATTATTATTTTTTTTTGTAATTGATAGTGCAGTTTCAATTTTTATATTGTCTTTGAGTAATTGTTTATAGAATTCCCCATTCTGTTTTTTCATTCATTCTTTGCAGTTTTCCCTCCTTATTTATATTCTATTTTTTTTTTTTTTTTAAAAAAAGGTCTAATATTTCATTTCATCATTTTTGGATGAGTATTTATCAGAATTATGAGAATCTATTTCCCGAGTTTCATTTATGATATCATGGTAATTGATCCAGAATTGACAACAGAATACATTATATTTCCTCTCTAGAAGATGGCAAATAGTTAGTCAATATATATGCATTATCCTTTTTATTGATGGGTGAGGATATTGCAGATGTAATCATTTGAATGTCCATTGAATATTTGACCATGCAGAGGCCAAGAAATTCATTAAATGAAGATTTATCATTTTTAATACTTAATATATTGTATCTAACATGAGAAGTTTTGTGACTATATCTAGAATTGAGTTCAAAGTAAAAATAATCACGTGAGCAAGTTGGTTGTAAACATGAAGATTTATATTTTTTTTGTATGTTGAGTTAATAAACTTACATTTGTTAAATTTTTATTTCTGTGTTGGGATTATTTGGTTATGAAATAAAATGATGTTATTGATACTATTATAACAATAATAATAATAATAAACATAGCAGATATTATTATAGTTTTTTCATTATTAAACTTATGAAATGATTTGATTAAAGTAAAAAGCATAATAGTGTTAAATTTGATATTTATCACTGACTATTCTTCATTACAGTGGAGCCATGAACTATCTATATTTTGTTCTAAGTCTCTTTGTATTCACTGTATGTGGCATATAATAGTTCACGTTTTATTGATGAAAATTGATTAGAAATAGAATTAGTATTGTTTATTGAAGCGCAAGTCACAGTGCTTTTCAACATATATATATATCACAAACGTTTATATATATATATATAAACAAAATTTTAAAAAATAATAACAATTATTAATAAAAAATTGAGGGAGACACATATATATTTTACTAAGTGGGATTCATATCTTTTTTTAAAGTCAGTATTATCTTTAAATATGTTTTAAAATTTTGTAAAACTTCTAACTTTACTCCTAGAAAATAATTTATTACATAAAATATTGCACATCATATTTGGGAAGGATAGTAAAGAAAGAATAAATGTGTCCACTTTCAATATACACTGAATTTTTTTATTAATATTGTAATATATAAACACTTATATATATACTGTATTAAAGTTAAAGTAAATTATCTGTATTAATTATGTGATGTGATATGATGTATTGTGGCTTCTCCTTAAACGAAGTCAAGAATATCTCAGCAATTATGCCCAGATAAACCTGTTAGCCACTTTATTTTCCATTCCCCACTCTAAGTCTTCCCATATTCTGCCCCATCCCATTTCCACAACATAATCTTTGTCAACTCTATAACCTTTATATCTAAATCCCCCTTATCTTTTCCCAAATTCAGCATAAAAACCAATAATTTTAATAATAATTTTATTATTTTAATAATAATTAAAAGAGAAGTCGATTGAAGAGCTTCTAGTGGATTCTGCGCAGTAATAATGTTTGGTTTCTATCATTACGCTATGTTCTAAAAAGATTATAAAAAGACAGCGATTTTTTTTATTAACAAACTGAAATTATGGTTACAGTTATAGAACCTACTAAAGAGAAATACTAAATTGGGAATCACTCCTGAAGTGTTTACTACTATTACTACATAAGTAGATTATATGAGAAAGAAATTAGACAGTTTCTAAGTTCAGTAAACTAATAACTGCGTATAATGTGCTATTTGCTAAAAGCTGAATTATATATTTATATTCATTGCAAATTCTAATTAAAGGATGTGTTATCAACCTTTGTTATACGTGTATGCAGGCCTGTTATGTCTATTGTATTAATAATTAAATAATTTAATTACTCTTAACTGGTGTTATGTTTATTTTTTCATGCTACCACAGCTGAGTTAAACTCCCTGTGGACACAGCATATATATGTAATCATGTACGGCACTCAATGGAAAAAAAAAGACTGCTCAAATATAAAATTTTTGTTTGTTTGTTTATATTTTTCTTTAGATAGCACATAATTGAAGAGGCATAATAGATAATGCTTGGTTCATACCTCCACTGTGCTTATTTTAGAAATACTTTATTTCCCTGACTGATAAATCATATTCTCATTTCTTCATTATCTATGTTAAATTATTAATCAAGCTAATATTTTGTTTTGTGAGGTTAAAAATAAATTTACAGCTTCAGGATAAGGAGACAAATCCTTTTTTCAATATCCCCAAAACCATTTAATTAAAAACAAATCTATTATCTTCTTTTTTCTTTCTTTCTTCTCCATTAACATTCTATTCAATTCAGGTGTAATTTCGCTAATGTAAATTTCTTCCTTTATAATTCATCCATAGTATGATTTTATATATTCCAAATCTTTAATGTTTAAATTTAGTCATATGATCATAAACAGTAGAATTTTTATCATTTAAATGCTGTTTTAATCTAGTTGCTAATTTATTTTTTGTAGTCCCAACATATGACATTTCTTTCTTATTTTTAAAACAATTCAAACATTTTATTACGTAAACCGAATTCATAATTTCTAAATTATTATAATCCCTATTATCATTAATTAATAAACTTAACTTTTTTTCCTTTTTATAAACAGGACAAATAAAAATATTATATTTCTTATTAATCATATTAAATAATTTCCTAATTTTAATAAACAAATCCTTTAAAATATTGGAATCAATATAAATTATCTTCCTCTTATTCTTATTAAACCATTACACCACATGATTACCATTCTTTATGCTTACACATGTTATTTACATAGAGGCTAAACACTCCATACAGTAGTGCCACTCAGTGCTAGCCAGAGTAATCGATGCATGAAGGTTTGTGGATGCCAGAAGGTTTGTTTTATCAATATTTTTTATTAGAAAACAAACGTTTAATAATCTCATTAGGATAATGATTTACATAACATTCATGTTTTATCATATTAATTTCATTCTTAAACAAATCATTATTTGAACATAATTTAATTGCTCTTAGAATTCTATTATTAATAATATTTATTTTACTATGATTATCAATATCTGATGTCCAATTATTTAATAAACCAAAAAATATTTTTTTCTTTATTTACAGAAATTTCTAATCTATTATTACTATTTTTTATTTATTAATCTTAACATCCATATATTCAATAATATTAATATTTTATTTTTCCATAGTAAACCTAATTTTCTCCTCTTTACTATTAATAAATTTTTTTAAAAAATATCTGCCTTTTATTTTCATCATCAACACACCTTACATAAAAAATTGGTTAATAATAATAATGGGTTATTTTTAGCTTCACTTTTAGTTTGATAAGAATTCGTAGTTGAATAATTTGCTTTTTGAGGAAGTGCTGATGGTTTTTTTTTTTTTATTAGAAATATTTTTAGCTTCACTTTTTAGTTTCATAAGAACCAGTAGTTGAATAATTTGCTTTTAAAAGAAGTGCTGACAGTATCTTTTTTTATTTTTTATTAGCACTTGTTTCACACTTTTTGTAAATTGGAGACTATCAATTTGAGAATCAAGAACGGAACTTAAAATAGAATTACTAAGAAACATTTTTTAAAAAAATTATATTTTTAAATGAAAACAAAAACCTAACCTTTAAAAGAGCTAGTGTACCAGTATTTCCTATACGCATTAGTATAAAAATATTCAAAAGGCTCAAAATCAAAACTTGCTTTAAAAACAACTTCTTGAAGAGCACATATAATAGTAATCCAAAGTATAAGCACTACCAACCACTATTACTACTATTACGTTTAAAGAGAAATTTATTGACATGAATAAATCAATTACATTGAATTCCAAATGCAAGTTATAAACAGATGCTTTTAATTAGTGATAATAATTCATTTTAGATAACTTCCATCATGGTAATAAAGATAAAACACATGCAATAACTTTAACAAAAGGAACAAGAAAATATAATGATTTTAATAATTGCCTAGAATTATAGTGGTATAAGCAAAGTGATCAAGCTCTAGGTAACTGCAAATATGTCTTCAGGTGCTAAAGCCTAGTCTCTGATTTTAATTTTTTCTAATTTGTTGTAGAAGAGAGAGTAGTTTACAAGATGTTGGATTGAAGCAAAAATGGCACATCAAAAACAACAGCATGAAAAGGATGAAGGTGGATATTCTGATATTAGGGAAATACTCTATACCATATTGATTAGAGTAGCAAGGGAAGGAGAGTGAAAATATATCGATTGAACAATTGCGAATGTGATAAATGCATAAAGCAGAATTACTACAAAGGAAATATTGTATGGCTTTTCCCCTTATGATATAATGGAAAATATGTATCTATGTTAGCATTGATCAATTTCCTAGGTAAAAAGCTATTGGTGAGAACATTCAGATTAATTTTAATGGAAAAAATCCAGATATTTGGAGTCCAAATACCAATGTTTAAATTTGTAAATAATGTATTTGTTTGTGAAGTTTATAGAGTGATTTTTATAATAGTGTCATCTTGTTTTTTTGATTAGTAAGATATAAGTATCCCAGTAATGGATATTTTGTTTGAAGAGTGCATGGCTTAATGTAGTATGAGGAATAATTGATGTGAGTAAATCATCTAGAAATATGCTGTGATAGAGTATCTACAGAAATAACAAATATGAATTTCTAAGTGTGTAGAAAAATGCCAAGGATCCTGATGATTTCACTTATTGTCTTTTAAAAAAACAGGAATGCAATGCATAGAAACACCACTAAACTTTGAAGATTTTGCATAAATCTTATATTGATAGCAACTATCTTCTTACCTTGGATCAATTTAGTGTATAAGAAGATATTTTTGTTGGTAAACAAGTTAGTAATTTAATAGTGCAGGGAATAACACTGGGAAAGATGATCATATTAATAAGAAAATTTTAAAAGGATCAAAGGATAGGTATGAGAAAGAGAATTATAGTTTCTATGGAGGTTATGTGCTGGTCCTGAATATGTTTTTTTCATTGATTGAAAGATGTGATAGCCAAGGAATTTATAAGAAAATGTTTCAGACAATTTAGGCATACTGAAACTTAGAAAATAGTTTTTTATTGTCTCAAGATCAGCCTTTTTTAGACTGCTTAGTTTGGTCAATGATTATTCTGAGAAACCTAATTGCATCAGATATAATTTTTTTTTTTAGTAAATTGATTAGTAGAAATGATGAGGAGTAGAATGGGTTGAATTTTGTTGATTAGAGGTTTAATAGTTTTAATTAGCAGTGGTGGCATAGAGATTGATCTACTACTATTATTACAGCTACTACTACTACTACTACTAATGTTACTGCTGCTGCTTCTGCTGTTACTGCTATTGCTACTACCACCACCACTACTACTACTGCTACAACAGCAGCAACAACAAATAATCTGATCTTTTGAAAATGTTTAAATTTTAATAGTTTTTGTTTAACTTTCACAAATTTGAAGAAGTTGTTTGTTTCATTCAATTTGAAAGCAAAAGGGGGAAATTCAATGCATTTTTAAGAGATATATTCACAAATTTGATAAAATTGTTTTGCTTTATTAGAAAGGAAAGGCCTATTTTTAATAGATGTACTAAATGGAAATATTTGGTGATTTTGTCCTTTTCAGTTAAACTAGATTAATTTTATTGAAATGTAGTGATTTTTGTTCAAGATTGCTCCATTTGAAATTTTTATATTGTTATATATATTTTTATGAGAGAATAGGCTTATAGCAGATAATGAAAACTTTAAATATATATCAATTCTTTGACTTTTTGTTGTTAATCCATACCAATGTTTAATTGAATATATGTATTCCCTTCAAAGTCCATACATACAATATAGTATTAAAAGTTTTAATGCAAGTCAACAAAGTATATATTGCAATAAAAACTTCATATGAATAAAGGATGAATTAAATTTTTTTGGTAAATATCATTTATTACATTTCCATCCTAAGAAATTCCTATGATCTATAATAAAAAATCTTATTTAAAGATGTTTCAAAATTCCTATAGTTCAGAATTTTTTAGTTACTTTAATTATCAGGATTATTTTAAGAATTTTAAATATGATTCTTTTATTATTGATTGTAGGAATTTCTCAGTGGGAGTACTGATATATTGGATTTCCAAAAAAATTGGTTAATTATACACATAATATGAACTTTTTACTAAAAAGAGTGATAAGATCACGAAATTTGTGCAAGAATTGTACTTAGAACCATATGGTAATAGAGAACAAAAAATAAAGTAATTGATACAATTATAATGTTTTCTGAATAGTCAAGTATTTTAATTAAAATATAAAAAAGGGAAAGTTCCAAAAATTAATAGAATATTTTAAAAGACATAAGTCAAAAAATAGAAAAAGTGTTGTCAAAACCATATGATAAAGATATACTAGATGGTTGAAAAAATCCATTTGTAATATTGATATTTAAGATAAGTGATAGCAATGACATTAGAAATTGTAGATATATCAATAGTTTATCGGTTTCATTCCAAATCTTTAGCAAGGTTAATACTACTCATCTACAGTGAACTTTGCATTCAAACAAATTAAAAGAACAACCTACATTTAAAAATGGTTTTAGCACAACGGACCATACCCAAATATTAATAGGAGTTATAAAAAGAAGTAATAAACATTAGTTGTCATTATGCTTTGGATTTGTGGATTACAAAATGTATTTAATCCTATATTTATTTTTATAGTGATTAAAGCTTTGGAATATTGCCATATTCTGCAGAATATTGATCGAAATACTACAGCAAATAATTAGATTATATGGTAATACTAAAAAGTTTAATAGTGAGACTATAGACAGGTTGATTTCATATTTCCAAAACTTTTTACAGTAGTTTTAATAGTATTTTGTGGATTAGAATGTGAAGCTAAAGGAATAAAAATACATGGAGATTATACTAAGGCAATTAAGCTTTGAAGATGCGATGATTGTTTCTGAAAATAATGCTAAAGAGCTGCAGAAAAAGTTGCAAAGTTATCAGATGAAAGTAAAAAAATAGGACTAAAACAAAGCAATATTCAGTGGAATTTAACAGAAGAAAAAATAAAGATAATCACAAATTAAAAGAAGTTAACAGCTACAAATCTCTTTACCAGTTTATTAATACAAATGAAATTTTTTATGAAATTAAATTAGGATGGAGTACTTTAAAAAAGAATAAAAAAGAAATATGCCTATGTATTTGATAAGGAACATTTTTAATAGATGTACTTAATCAGTTCCTATTAATGTATCAAATACTTGAATAGTTAGCTGAAGAGCAATACAGGAACTTCAGATTACTTAACATATTATGGAGTGAAATATGTAGGGATAACAAGAAGAGTATTGAAAGTAAAATACTTGTAAGAAAACAAATTTATATCACTGATAACATTGAAAGAATTAAAAGAACTAATGGAACAGGACTGGACACCTTTCTAGAAGAGGTGATACTAGATGGACAGTTGAAGTCTTAAACCAGATCCTGAAAGATTGTAAAATACTTAGAAAGAGACTGCATGTGAGATGATTGATGAATTAAGAAAATTTGTTGGAACATTGTGAAAATGTATATATAAAAATGGAATAAATTTGGTAAGATAGAGTCTATAGTGGATTGATGATAGCTAAAAAGATTGATGGTAGCATATGCATGCTTGTTGTGAAGAATTTATTCTCATCATACATAAAAACATTAACTATGCATCTTGAAATAAATGGTTTACATTAGTATTGATAAGACAATAAACAATATCTATATCATATTGTATTCCTCCTCCCAATATCTGTTTGTCAGTAAATGCTATTTATGTTTATAAATGCGAAGAACTTTCATTCTATATTTGATTATATTTTTGTAATTATTCTAATTTTGACTTAAAATATTATTTTGATGATTTAAAACGAATAATTTACATAGAGATGAGAATTAGCATGTTATATATATTTAAATTCTTTAAATATAATGATTTTTAATTATGATTTTATTTTATTTATATGTTATTAAGTAAATGCTTAATATAAATGTCGTCAGTGATAAATAGAGAATAAATTGATTATTTTATAATATAATTAAGAAATGTTTATTTGGTCATGATGTCTCATGATTTTTCCTGATAAATAATAGATATATGAAAAGTAAAAGTTATACCTAAATATATGAATTTTAAAGTTATTAAATATAAAGTTTAAAATATAGCTAGCTTAAATGTAGTAATATCAAATGATAATTTTATGGTTCATAACATTTATAAAAGTGAGCTTTTATTTTTTAAATTATTATAAATATTATCATTATATAAAGTTGATTTACTTCAGATGATAAAATTTCAAACTAAAAATTGTCAGTAATATTGTCCTCATTATAAAATTTTAAATATTAATCAATCGTAAACAAAATTGATAATAAACTTAAAAATAAATAAAATTTGTTTAAAACATTAAACCAGTTTTCATTCCTTATAGAAATCTATAAGGAATAAAAACTGGTTTCATGTTTTAAATAAATATTAAGTTATTTATTATCAATTTTGTTTAATATTGGTTAATGTTTTAATATTTATCTATATATAAAAATATAATTTTGGTTATGTCAATTTTTTTATTTCTACTTCTTTGCTCTCCATGATTTAGTGTAATAATAAAGACTCGATTTTAAGACCCATGGATCATAGCCCTACTTTATCCCTTCTGATGTTTGAACTTCTTATGAACTCTAATTAATTAATTAATACTTTTTTACATTGTAGTAAATTAACTTTTACCATTAAAATTGTTAATTTTTTTAAAATCTTCTACAACGTTTTATATGGCTTTTCTAGTTATAAATATCTATAAAATTATAAAAGTAAAACATCATATTCTTCTCTTTTTTGTGTGATATATTTTGAAATTTTGCCAAATCTAAATGGCTACTTTCAGAAATAGCTGCAAAAAAGAAAAAAGATTGATAATTAAAAACAAATAATAATGATAACTGTATAAATATGCAAACCTAAAAAAATAAAAATAACTGTTCATAATCCTCAAATAATTAATAATACAGATGTTATATTTCACCTATATAAACACTAAAACTTAGAAAAATTAAAAACGATCAGTTTTGGGAATTTTTAGTATTTATATAGATATTTTATATAATCTCTCTATTCATTTATTTGAAGATTACAAATAAATATTTTCATATATTTAAGTTTATATAGGTATGCAGTTATCATTATTATTTGTTTATTTTTCTTTGTAGTTATTTACCAAGATGGTTGACTAGATTTGGTCAAAAAGTTAAAATATAATAATTATAGTTTTCTAATTAACAAAAAAAGAAGAGCTTAGTTGTTTTTATGATAGTAGTTGGTTAAGTGTACTGTGGTTGCTAGGTGACACTACAGTATTATCAAGAACCCCCAAGAAGCATGTAATTGATAAATTTCTATCCAAAAATCATTGAAATCAAAAAATTAAAATGCCTAAGGCAAAGTAAATCAAACAAATCCTTCTAAAATAATTTCCTGATCAATAGATTATATCCAAATAACTACTACATTTCTGTTTATTCCTATAATTTTTCATTACCAATACAATTGTGCATTATTTATATTGTAATTCTAATACTTAATGAGTTGCTTTACTAAACGTGTATTTCTTATTTTAAAAAATGAAAAAGCCCTGGTACTTATCAAATTCATTAGCTCATACAAGCTTCTGAGCTAAAAATTCATATTAGTGCAATATATTCTTTCATAAACATAGTTTTTTCTAATTGCTGATGATCTGTAAAGAAACTTTTTTTTTTTTTTGCAAAATCACAAATCAATTATTTCTGATTGATTTCTTTTCTATAGTAGTAATTTAAATTTTTTTAAAAATTGTTCGAAATTAATACGAAAGATTGTTTTTTACAAAATAATATTGATATGTTCAGAGAGGATTTAAAGTCATGTCAAAATCTGTGTATGGACACATACATTGTAAATGATGTTATAAATCAAGCAAGCAATATTCTTATAAGACAAACACAACATTATATTATCATCATTTCCTATGCTTGCACAAGCTGTTATTAACATTATGTGATGTGATGCACTGTGATTCCTCCTTATGCAGAATCAATAATAACTTGTTAGCCACTTTACCTTTATTTTTCATTCTCCACCCTAAGGTTTCCCATATTCTTCTCTATTCTGCTCCATCCCATTTCCATAATATAATCTTCATCAACTCCATAGCCTTTATATCTAAATCCCCCGTATCTTTTTCCAAACCCAGTTTAAAAATCAATAATCCACTTTCTGTATAATTGCTTTGTTTATATTTATTTTTCTACAACATTATTTGTATTAATGTGATGTGATGTGATGTGATGTACTGTAGCTTCTCCTTAAACGAAGTCAAGAATCTCTCAGCAATTATGGCCAGAGAAACCTGTTAGCCACTTTATTTTCCATTCCCCAGTCTAAATTTTCCATATTCTGCTCCATCCCATTTCCACAACATAATCTTTGCCAACTCTATGGCCTTTAAATCTAAAGCCCTCTTATCTTTTCCCGAACCCAGCATAAAAACCAATAATCCACTTTTGTATAATCACTTTTTTCATATTTATTCTTCCATAACTCTATACAGTAGTGCCAACCAGTGCAAGCTTTAGTAATCAATGGATGCAGGAAGGTTTGTGCATAAAATCCTTCATCTGGTGCCTATTCATCCAATATCCCTAGATTAGTTTAAATGAGGATTTTATACACAAACCTTCCTACAACCATTAACTACTAAGGCTTGCAATGGGTGGCATTACTATATAAAGAGTTTGCTAATGTCAATATTCTTATACTTAAATCTTTTTGTCTAAATTAACTACTAGTTCTATATAAAAATAATTATTCCCCAAAGATAAATGCATTATTCAAAACACAATATAAAATGATTTACTAAGCATATTTTGACAGTTTATCTTAAATTAAGGAATAATTCAAGATTTAAAAACTGTACATATAGTAAAGATTTACAACTGTATTGACATTAAATAAATAAAAAATAACATTAAAATTTGCAAAATTGATAAATTTTATAAGTCTGTATAACTTACAATATTGCAGTAGCTATTTTTGAAATATTCTTATTGAATTCAACTTTGCAAATGTTAAAATTTAGATTTGCATTATTTTTTTTATTAATCACATTTCTTCAAGTTATATGCACATTTTTATTTTATTTTTTTACTTCAAAAAGTTTGATATGGTACAATATTTTATTTACAAAATTTAAGAGAATTTGTAAAATATTTTTTTTAATATAATAAAATAAGAACCACTGTTTTAGTAGTGGGGTGAAATGAAAGAATTGATAACACATTCTTGTATTGTGTCAGAAAGCTTAAAATTTGTCTGAGATTAATCAAGAAACTGAAATTCTTAATTGCATCTAAGGATATTTGTAGATATTCCAAAATTTGATATAAATTTAAAAACATTAGTCAAGCATTGGTGGTTGAGAGGTCAGTGACAGCTGCTTTACAAGCAGTTGTTCCGGGTTAGCGGGTTCACTTCCCAGCTGATGCTATGACACATGAGAAAAAAAATTTAAAAGCATTACAATAGTTGGATTGCTACTACATTTTCATAGAAAAAAAAATATTTAAAAAAAAAATGGTTTGAGCAAATGTTTAGTTGTTTATGGAATTGAGTTATTCTAATACGTCAACAGCTTCAGAAGGTCAAAGTCTGACCTTGCATTATCTACTTTATTTTTAATAAATAAACATAATGTACCATAAGTTTTTATCATCTTTTGAATGAACTTAAGTGAGTGAACATATATACATACTCAATATATTTTTAAATGTGTTCTTTTAATTTATTATTAATAACTATTATTATTTTTATAAAGTATATTTATATATTAATGTTAATTTGTATATGCTTACTATTTATCTATAAAATCATTTTTGTAATATATATATATGTTTCTTGAAAAACACTGTACACTCTAGAATAGCTTATATTGAAAACCAAATTATATAATATATGAGGAAGCTTCAAACCAAAAATATAATGAATATCATGACTCCACATATTACAATTTTTCATAATTTAAAAAATATATTTATACATATCAATAAGCTTCCTATTTGACAAAAGTTATATAAATAATACCAATAGTAAAAAAAAAATAATCATAAAAATATATTTATAATATGCTCTTGAAAAATATAGATAGTTTTTTCTTATATAACAATATTTTATCAATGGTGATTTACATTTTAGTCTTAATCAAGCAATTGTCAATTTTGGTCATTATCAATTATATATATTGTACCAATGTAGGTCTCCCTACACAATATTTATAGTGTTTGTTAAGTGTAAAATTTATTGAAATAATTTTTTTTTAAAAAATGATTTTTAAAAAAGAAATAAAAATCAATATTTTTTAAGAAAAAAAAATGAGGGAAGGTTAGTGTTATTCTGAAAGAATAAACGATTAAGTGGAGGGGGGGGGGAATTTGGTAACGAGTACTAATTAAAAAATGATTAACATTTTAAATTAATGTATAAAAAAAAAAAAAGAAACAAGGGGGTAATTTTATTAAATCAGAATCTAACATAAGATTTTCTCTTTTATCTTATAATGTTGAAGTAATCGAGTGTGTGTGCGTCTATAAATAAAATTAAAAATAAAAAAAGAATTTAAATAATAATAATAAAAATTAAACAAATAAAATATTAAAAATGAAAGCTAATGTAATTCAGATAAAAGAACTGATAGAAGGAAATCTAAAATAAATTCAAGAATTTAAAACTTAAAAACAAAACAAAGGAAAATATATAATTGAAACGGTTATTGCTAATTAACAAACAAAAGGAACATGTACTAACTGTTTAATTGAAATACAAGCCAATGGGAAGAATATAAAGAAGCATGGACTTGCAAAGAAAAGAAATAGAAACCCAATAGAATTAGAACAGTATGTTCGATCAATCCTAAGATAAGAAGACACTGGATATATAAGGAGAAATCTGCATTGTTGAAAATAATTTATCTATATTTCTATATCTTGTTAGAATAATATTATTATTCAATAGACATCCTGTCAGTATTCTTTTCTGCAATAAACTCTATATTGAAATAGTTGAAACCAGCGGATAAAATGCACTGCTGTACACCTTGGATCATGCGGTCGGCTTGAACCTTCACTGCAGTAACACCGACAGTTAGTTCACAAAAGTCATATTTGTCTGAAATGTGGGAAATCATCGGAGTGTCTATGTATAAATCCCAAAATGGCTCATATGTATGTCTATAAAATCCTATGAAGACTTAACATCAGAAGCAGAGGAATGCTACATTACCCTATTTATGTACAGAGTGTTTGAATCCTAGATAAATAGTTTCATTTTGTTATATGTCTTCAAATCCTAACTTATAGCCATTGCAAATCAAAATTTTAAATACCCAATGAACTATAAATTAAAACTTAATCACATATAGAACTACTGATGTCCATGGTATAATTATCTACATTAGCTTTCATAATAAGACTTTAAATCAAATATTTTATTCATTTATATGTGCCTATTCTATTATTAAATGTGTGTTTAGTTTATGTTTATTTTATAAAATATACCTATATGTAATTTTGAAGGTGTATTAAATTATGTATCTTAAATAGAACGTATATGCATGTTTACATTATAAGACAAATGACGATTTAAAAGAGAAGTTGAGCGTATAGATATTTTAATTACTGCTAGTTAGAGTAGTTTAATTGAGATAATATCAAGAGCTAGGGAGGGAATTATGCAACAGATTTAAATAACCAATAAGGATGCAGTCAGATAAATATCATTACATATTGGTATTTAAAAGAATAGAGTTTATATTGTGGGTAGAGAGTTCAGAGTATTTAGATTCCAATAAGCTAGCTGGGATAATCAAGTATTAAATTTTGTAGCTGGCCAAGCAAGCATGTTAATTGCATCATAATTAACTGGTGCCTAAAGGTTCCTTAAAATAAATAAAGTGCTTGGATGGTCAGGGTTATTATTGATAGTTTGCCATCAGTGATATGATTATTTCTACCTGAAGAACTAGGAGCCTTCAAAGATACTGATAGAGATTAAAGAGAGAGTGAAGAATAAATACTCTTGATGTAAATAAAGAGGGTTCAGTGAATATGTTTTTTTGCTGTGTTCTGTGAGCAGTAAGTAAATAATTGACAAAGGCAGAAATTGAGATGGTAAGTTAATAGTTTAATTTAAATAATGCATGTACAAATGTACATAGCATATTCAAAATACATTAAAATAATAAAAGGTCATGATGACCTGCACATAATAAACTCTAGTCCTGCTTTTGGACTTACAGAGACAGGATTCTCTGAATTACATTAATACCAGAATGTATAGACTAGATTCTGGGGGTTTATATACTCTTCAAGACTTCTGGAATCTTTAAAAACATTACCAAATACAGCTCTTTTCACACACACTTGGTATTTTATTCCAACCTCACCATATATGGTGTTTTTTATAGTTCTCTGACCTTATAAGGCCGGATCACATTTATAGTTACATTGTTACATATTTAATGTTATAGTTATTTATAATCATTATATATATATATATATAACTACAACCATTAAATGTCTGTATTTTTAAATTATATAATAATAATTCACACAAATATATTTAACACAGTATTCAAAATTAAATAATATATTCTTTACCAGAAGTACTTTCAATTGTTTCACTGACAATCTTTATCAACTGTTAATACAAACGTACAAAAAATAAAAACTTACATTACCCATCATTCAATCTATTCAAATTTCCCACAATTCTGTTGTCTTTATATTAGCCGATTGTTTATTTATTAAACCACCTCTATTCCTTGATATCATCATTGCCTTTTTAATTTTATGTTTTTCACTACACCTTTCAATTTGAATAATTTTTATATCTCTATTATTAAATTTAAAACCATAATTACATGTTTTATTATGATCAAATATAATTGATGGAGTATTCATATTTACTGAAGATATATTTTCTTTCTGTACACGTTTATATAATGATCATAAGACATTATATAAACGTGTACAGAAAGAAAATATATCTTCAGTAAATATTTGATCACAATAAAACATGTAATTATGGTTTTAAATTTAATAATAGAGATATAAAAATTATTCAAATTGAAAGGTGTAGTGAAAAACATAAAATTAAAGAAGCAATGATGATATCTAGGAATAGAGGTGGTTTAATGAATAAACAATTGGCTAATATAAAGACAACAGAATTGTGGGAAATTTGAATAGATTGAATGATGGGTAATGCAAGTTTTTATTTTTTGTACGTTTGTATTAACAGTTGATAAAGATTGTCAGTGAAACAATTGAAAGTACTTCTGGTAAAGAATATATTATTTAATTTTGAATACTGTGTTAAATATATTTGTTTGAATTATTATATATATATAATAATCTCTCCCCCATTCAACACTGATTCTACACATCATATCAACAAATGTCCAGGGTGCCAATTCTATTAATGAATAGAATAAATTAGCAACTTTATTTTGCTTTGAATTAATATTGAGACTCTTCTACTTATGCCTAATTTATAGCTTAGCTCAGTGGAGGTTATAGAAAGTTAAGAATATACAGGATGTAAATAAATGAAGGGAGAAATACTATTGATGATTAAAATAAAATATATGCCTCATTTGTTAATGAACCAAATGATAGAAATCAATAAAGTTATCATTTATTCAAGCCAATAAACTACAATTTTAATTTAATTTCTTCCATCATCTAAATACACTCATAGATTAACTGCAATATAGCTTTAATAGAAAACATGATATTGAATAACTCCATTATCTAGCACATCTTAATCTAAATAGCTAAACCAATACTAATTTGGAACTATAAAATCAGATTTCAGAGAATCTTTAATACGATTTGATTAAAGAAATTCTATTACACAATAACTTATAACTATTGTAATAAAATAATAATAATAATAATAATAATAATAATAATAATAATAATAATAAGAAGAAGAAGAAGAAGAAGAAGAAGAAGGAGAAGGAGAAGGAGAAGAAGAAGAAGAGAGAAGGAGAAGAAGAAGAAGAAGAAGAAGAAGAAGAAGAAGAAGAAGAAGAAGAAGAAGAAGAAGAAGAAGAAGAAGAAGAAGAAGAAGAAGAAGAAGAAGAAGAAGAAGAAGAAGAAGAAGAAGAAGAAGAAGAAGAAGAAGAAGAAGAAGAAGAAGAAGAAGAAGAAGAAGAAGAAGAAGAAGAAGAAGAAGAAGAAGAAGAAGAAGAAGAAGAAGAAGAAGAAGAAGAAGAAGAAGAAGAAGAAGAAGAAGAAGAAGAAGAAGAAGAAGAAGAAGAAGAAGAAGAAGAAGAAGAAGAAGAAGAAGAAGAATGAATGAATGAATGAATGGGTGATGATTCACTGGACTAGCAATTCGATAATGAAGGAAATAGGGTACCTTTTAATCTCACCTCATTGTCTAATAATAAACTAAGTATGCAACCTTTTTTTTATAAGTTTACCAAATGGTAAAGTGTTTCATATAATGTTTGGATCGAGAGAACAATATTATCAGATTTTTGTATGTTTATTATCAAATTTACAAAGTAATGCATTTATGTTGTAATAGATATGTAGAATGTGGAAACTAGAATACAAATGCATATAAGAACAACTGGAGACAAAGTTTTAAATAATAAATAAAGCATTTATTTATGTTTGCAATTAAAATAGATATAATTAGCTCACATTGGGACTATTTGTACTAATTCCTAAATTTATAAATACATTTCCCAATCTGGATTTGATATCTCTTTTATTACACATGTTATCATTTATTGATTAGACATTTACAAAACATGAATTAACAAATAAAGTAATGCCCTCATATTCTAACTTCGAATATATTTAGGCTGCTAATTAACTCTAACATTTTTTTTATTACCAATCAACACTGGGTAATTAAATCTCTTATTATGGGCACAAATATACACGTTGGAGAGGTCACACTATCAATTATTGGGATAAAACAAAATAACTGGCTGTCAAGAAAGTAACCTTAAATAGCTCAATCAAATAATTTCTTTAAATATCTATACTTTTCATGTATTCAAAATAAAAGTAATCATTCTGAAGCTTTGATGATTTAAAGCTTGTGGTAAATTAACATGATATAATTCAAAATATTTAATTCCTGATGTATAAATTTAATAGTATTACACTCTCATATCTGCAAGATTATTTGTATTATGTGTGGGTCACATTTTGGTCATGAATATGAGGGAAAACCTCGAAAGTACTAGGCCTAAATTAATTTGATTTAATTGTTTTTGTTTACTAGTTACAGCTTTTTCAGCGGATAAATCGCTTTTATATGATATAATTAAGACAAAATCAATATATTTACATCTTGTCAGTTTACTTATGAATTACTAAATAAGTGTCATAATTTGGATAATACCATAAACAAACAACAAATATAATACTTTTGCTTTAATATTCCATAAAGAATTTAATCTTACCATTTATTTAACCACCAACTACATTACATATAGCTATGATTCTATGATAACACAAAAATAAACATTCAAGAGAAAAATTTAAGAACACGAGGAATAAACAAGCTTCTTGGCTAATAAATCTAATGACAGATAATGAATCCCCACCTAACTTTGAGGTAAACTATTGGTTTGAAACTCAGTCTCACCACCAGAATAAAGGGAACATATACTACTCAACTTCATAAAATATATAATACATACATACACAATCTAGGAATATACTTCACTCATGGCAAATACTTAGATATATTAAGGGAGAGAGTTCTCAATCCCTATCAACATAGAACATATGAATAACTTTCTTTCTCACAGCTATTTACTATGTTTCACTGTAAACATTGGAAAATAAATTCATACACCAATAAGTCACTATTTCTTACAATTCATTTAGCATATGGCCTTATCCTAAATTAACAGAGAGAGAAACAGTCATAAAACTGAATATTAACTAATTATATGAAATAACTGCATAAGACAGACACACATACGTATGAATAGAAACATGAAAATAACTTCAAATTATATAATACATGAATATTATGATAAAGTAAATGGTAAATTGAAAATAAAACTTTTAGTTTGTGATAAATTATTAGCTGCTTTAAATTTTTAAATGACAGTAATTATTGTCAACAAATTTCACTGTTTCTGATAACAATATCTTTCATACATTTATCAATCTCTAAGCCAACTTGCTCACTTCAAGACATTAAATAAATAAAAAAAATATACCTCTCTTTAATAAAATACACAAAAGTGTATACACCTGGGTCTCGTTTTACCCAATAGATAGGTTCCTCAGAAAACATGCGCAAATGAAATCGCGCAAAAATAGACGTAACTTACATTGAAAAAGGGAGGATGCAGTCTGTGATTTTTCAAAATTCGCATAAAAGCAAACCACCAATGTAAAATTCATGCAAAAAAATAAATAAGGAAATAAAATATGACTAATAAAAAATTTCAAATTTGAAAAAAATTGATACAAGACAAACTTTTTTTAACTATAATATTTAATTTTATTCAAAATAATATATTTTTATGCATAATTTACAGTACAGTAATTTACATTTTTTATACACGTTTTAATTATTATTGCTATTTGCCGAAAAACACGTTCGTTTGCAAACTGGTAAAAAAATCAGATTTTTTTTTAAAGTGTCATAGCATCGGTCGGGATGTGAAGATTTTTCACAACAGGAAATACAACTAGTGCCAACTTCACACTCATGTTGTGTCAATGGTTTTCTGGTGACAACATAATTAGTAATTAATCTTTGAGATGATGATTTTATTAATTGTTTATGAAACTAACAACTAAAAATTAAATTCTTATTTTTGTCTTTAATTTTTTAATTTTCAATTCCGTTTAAAAATTAAATTTCACATCACATTAATTTCAAGTCGCCATAAGTAATTTTTAAATTGTTAATTACAATTAAAAATCAGATTTTAATTTTTAATTGTCAAATTTAATTGTGCCCACTGCTATTACTGATCTTTTAAAAATAAACTTGTGGACACTAAATGATTAATAATTGATTACGTTCTTTTTTAAAAAGCAAAATCAGAATGTGATTTAAAATTCAAAATTAACACGCACAATGTTTGAACAAATTTACATTATAATCTTGTAAAATTTAAAGTGTGTATACATAAAATATGGAAATCATGATTTTAATTTCATTATTGCATAAAATCTTACTATTATAAAGCACTGAAAATATTGAAATTACTAAAATGAAAGTCGAATTTCAATAATGTGCTATTACTTTCAATATAACGTAAGTGTGCGAAATTTATTATTTAAAGTAATAGCACATTATCGGAGTTCAACTTCCGGTGAAACCTGAATCGTGTAACTTCAAAATCGTTTTAAATAAGTCCACTTAAAAAGAGACCCAGGTGTATATAGCTTATGGTAAGGCAGAGTCCTAGTGATTTAGTGACGAGTGCGCACTTTTGATAATAGTTCATCTTTCAGGTCCTTTGACAGTGGCAAGGGAGATGCAGTGTTTATTTTAGAGGTTTATGGCATGACTGAAGAAGAGCTGGTAGGCATGGGTCCATCCTTTGTTTAAATTAGCAAGACATTCTAATGATGGCAAAACTCACAGTGGTGGATTTTGACATCTTGCACACCAACGAAGTTTGTCAATAATTTTTTAAGTTTTTAGTAGGAATTAAATGTCCAAACAGCTACTCACAATGGTATCTCTTTGCAGGTTATAATCCAAGTGTGTCTAATAATCTCTCTCTCTCTCTCTAAAAATTGGCGGGCTATCCTTGCCTTGCTACATTTCCCGTGCAAAACTTTCATTAGTGTCCATTCTATATTCCAGGCAGAGCAAATATTAATTTCCTGCTCAATCTAATTTAAGACTTCCAACCAGGATAATTGAAACAAAAACGACAAATACAAAACTAAATGTCCGCCTTTTTTTTAGAATTAACTTTAAAAATAATTACAATAAAAGCAACAGGAATATATAATTAGCAAGCTTGTCTGTTTTTAATCAAATTGATTAAAACAGGCAGTGAAAGTAAACTATTTTAAAATCAATTTTATAAACAAAGTAGTGATCTACTTTAAATATAAATGTGTTTTAAATAATAATACAAATTTTAGCATTAGACATTTAATGAAAATGAAGTTGTTTTTCCTTTATTAATTTTAGTAATAAAACCATTGAATAGGAAATCAATCCAGCTCAATATATATATAATTAGGTGGTGTGTTCATCATTTCACTGCATGTGAGTAAACAAAATCTATTTACTTGAACTCTTTAATAAAAAATAACATTATGAAATATATTGTAAACTTTTATACAAAATATGATACATTTATAATTTATATATTTCATCTACACCAAGGCAATTTAAGTATTGCTCCACCATGGTCCCTTAGGCAAAGAAAAATAATGCCTAGAAGTCACCTGTGACCAAGCCAGAGATATATATAAAATATATATAACTGTGATCATGTTTGAAGGACACAGATTTTCTCAGCTGCAGAATTCAATACCTATCCTTCAAAGCACTTTTTTGTTTTGGAGTAAACTCCAGGCACCAGTTAGCTACAAAAACTAATGTGTTTTGAATGATGGCAAACTAATTCAGTGCCTAAAATATCCCAACTAGCTCAATCAAAAATAATACAATAACAAATTGTTGCTTCAATTAATGGTAAAAGAATTGACTGACAAGCATTAAGTTTAAAGATAATTTATTTTTAAATAAGTACTTATTATAACTTTTAAACTACTATTAATAAATCTTAACTAACATAAACAATGGTATTTTTATATAATGACCATGCACACACTCTGAATTTATGCACTAGAATATAATATAACAAAAGTATTAAATAATACATGACATTTTAAAACATGCACATCAATAGTTCTTTATGCATGCTATATAGAGTTCATTTATTAACTGACTCTGGGAGGCTTCAAATTATTGCAATGGCTACTTTAATATCAGAAATGGAAATAAGAAATGTTATACATTATCTATAGGATTTTGATGTTGACTTCTTGCTGACTGTTGCTTCATGTGAAAATCTTTCCAACCAGTTGGATTCAAGGTTTCTATGCTTACTATTCTGTGGCACTATTCTTTGAGACAGTTATATATTCCTGGTGGTTTTTTTAAGTTGTTAGGCAAGCATCACTTTTACCAGGCAGGTTGGCTATTTCATCAGACTCAGGTTGGAGCAAGGTTGTATGCTTCCAATGGCTTTTAACACTGCATTGTCAACTGATTGATTGACTGACTGACTGAACTGATTGAAAAACCGAAGTGAACAATTCAACTGAATTTGTTGCAAACTCAACTGATTGACAGATGAAAAACTGGACTACTTATGTGATGACATGTTGTTACTTTGTTAATTGGTTTTTATGTCCACCAGCTATATCTGCTGTTAAAATGCCTCCACTATTTTTGATTGCATTCCTTTGATAAGATGTTAATCCTGTTGTCAGTTGGTAGCCATTGCTAATTTGTTGTTCTGTCGATTTTTAATTAGTAGCCATTGCTAATTTGTTGTTCTGTTGATTTTTAATTAATAGTCATTGCTAAATTCCATTCTTTTATGTAGCTTTTAGTATATACAATCCTTGGGAGAATTTCTTTTAACTTATAACTTTAATTTATTTTTTAACATTTAACATGCCTATATTTATTTTATTAACAAGCACCCATTTATTTTACTATTCCTTATGTTTGAAATCACCATCAACACACACATATATTTACATTTCTTTGAATTATGGGAAAAAACTTTTTTCTTTAAATTACACAACAAGAGATATTTTTAATTTATATAAAAGATTTATATTTTAAACTGTTAGTTTCAACTTGTCTTTCTCTTTTTTTTTTCTTTAACATTTTAAATGAAGAGAGAAAGTACTTCTAATTACTTGAAATTCATATATTTTCTGCCCCCTCCAATTAATTAATTGTAACTTTTACTGATAATAACTCTTTAAACCTTTATAGACCACTTTCCTTTAGCAAACTGCATTTTGTTTAAACTAACAATAATAAAAAACACTTAAGATTTTTATAAATTTATTTATTTCAAACAAAATGTTTTTCTTTGTTTATAATTCAATTATTGATGAACAACTTATTGATTTTATTATTCATTATCAATTTTAAACTTTATGTTGTTTATGAAATTGTTTATTTCAATAATTTTAGACAATATATATATATGCACACATACTATATTATTGTGTGCTATGTAATCTAACTCGTTACAATATATATATATATGAAAATCTATTTCAATTACTAATTATGAAATTTAAAACTATTATGACTTTCTTTTGGTTAAATGCCCATTCAAATATTCACTCATGCATAAATACATGTTGAATAACCTTTAAAAATAATAGTAATATTAAATCAAATAAATACATATAAGAAATTATGAATAAGGAAAACAACCTGTAAGTAGTGATTAATGTTCATCACCAAGGGCTTTATTGCTCTTTAAGTTTTATTTTTATTAAGTTACAAAAATCCATCAAGAGAATAAAATATTTTTAGAGTACAATAATCCAATAAGAAAAGAGTGTAGAATTTAAAGTTTACTTATTAATCTGACTATTAGTAATTTCAAATAAGTAAGGTATTAAGGCATATTATTTCCTTTAAAGGTTAAAATTATTTATATCCTTATAAATTCTGGCTTTGTTTTAATGCCTATAAAACACAAATTCAGGCAGATATTGATTTTCCATGATTAAACCTTATTAACATTTTAGTTATTAAATTTTCCTTTTGTTGAAACTGTTAACATTTTGTCTTTTAATGCATCAATAATCCATGAGTATGATTTACATGTAGACACATATACATGTAGATTTACATTCAACATTTTATTAACATTTTTATAATTTTTAATTATTTTACTACCAAGTCATTATTTTTATTCTTGAAAAATTATTAATTTTATTCACTGACAGTCACACATATATTAGATATTTTGTGGGTATGTAGTATTTTAAAACTTTTTTTAAAAAATTTTTCAGGGCACTATAGCAAATCATATTTCAGGTATTGCCTCAAAAATTTCAATAGATTTACATGTTTGTCCTTTGGACTAAATATCCAACTTTTATTTATCCTCTCATCATATTACTTTTGTCAAAAACATTTTTAAAATATGCATATACTGCATTAAGAATATCTATTATAAAAACATGGACACTTACTGAGATAACTGACATGTATATAAAAACAACAAAAGAATAAACAGAATAATAGATGTAACTTAAGATCACTGGCTTGTTTATATTATTTTTCTATTTACATTTTAATGAGGTGATCAACATAGATATTGTAATGGATACATTTGGAATCTACATTTTTATTTTCTCTAAATAATTACTGAGATTACTTGAACACGGGCAGCATTTTTGACAATATGTCTTTTTTAAATTTCTAGTTTTTTTTAAAAACAAAAGCATTTAAAATAATATAAGAACTTTTAAATTTCTTCTTCCTTAAAAATAAAAAAATAAATTATTTTTTTTATTAAAATACTGTTACAAACATTATACCTTTTGAATAACATATATGACCTTTAAAACATTTGTAAATTTAAAACAAATACATGCATATATATATAGACATATATATGTAAAAATGTAACCATTATTCACCTGTTAAATTCCTGTATTAAAATATATAAACAATATATTTTTAACCACTCTATTGTTAAATACAGTTCAATTTAGTACCATTGTAATTTGTATTCATGTTATTTATGCTTTGTGGGCATAATTTGCACCATCTCTTCATCAATTTTAGTCACATTTTTTCCATTTTAGGCTTATTTTATAGGAAATTCAAATTTAAAATTTTAGTTCCAAAAAGTTCACATATGGTTATATATTTTTTTGGGGGAAATCAATTTCATTGCTGCATATTGATATGTACACCAGTCTCTTTTCTCTGATTGGCTGGCTTCCAACTCTGGAAATTGTGCCACAGGCATTTCTAAATGACAAAGTCAGAAATCAAAACAAAATGTTTTACATGTTTGTAAGTGATTTTGAATGTAAATAAATAAATATATTTATCATAATTTTTTACATTCATAATTAAAATTTTTACATTACTTTATTGAAATATAAAATTGGATTCAAAAAATTTAAAATTTTACAAAAAAAATAATTGTGGAAAAGTGACCACTATTCAAGAAAAGTAAATAACGTTGGCCATTACAGAACTGAATAATGACACAGATTGGTGGAAATATAATTTTTTTGTTTTACTGCTCATTATTTTTTAAATGTTTTTCTTATATTTTTCTTCAGTTATTAACATTATTTTTAATTTTTCATTACATTTAACCATTTTGAATCTAAAATTATTCAATTTGTAGAGGCTGAATTGAAACAACTTTATGTATTTTAGATTAATATTTTATCAATAAAAACCAACTGGAAATAAAACTGATAAATAATTGTTCTCAGATTTAAATAATAGACCAATACAAAAATTATACAGGGGTTTTAGATGTTGATGTTGACATCAAGAAGGTTAATTCTTAAAAATAATTTTAATTTTTTCTGGCAATATGATAAATTAACCTCTTTTTGTTGCTTCTGAGGGTGTTTTCTTATGAGAGTTTCCATTGCAGTTTTCTTCTGTGCATTTAAAATAGGCAGATTTACAGATTAATTTATAGAAGTACATTTCCATGAGATAATTATTTTTAGATGACTAGTTTTCCTTTATAGTAATTAACTGTCAAATATTTCTTCAGCATTCAATAATGAGGAATAGACCAGCAGAATCAAGATGAATCTTTAAGGCATATTTTTGCCTACAGTTCTGTATTCAGCTACACTCCTGGAAAGGTCAGGGAAAACATCCTAAAGGATTCTCTACTCTATAAAACACATGATTTAAACTAAAACTCTTTACAAAATTTCATTGATGACTTGAAAGTAAGAGGTGTCATGGCAATGTGTGTTACAATTCTTTTCCTGGTTTCTTGATGACGAGATGGTGTAAACTATGCCCACAAACCATAAATAACATGAATACAAATTACAATGGTACAAAATCTAACTGTATTTAACAATAGAGTGGTTAAAATAATATTGTTTATCTATATATTTTAATAGAGGAATTTAATAGGTGAATAATGATTACATTTTTACATATATATGTGTCTATATATATATGTGCATGTATTTGTTTTAAATTTAAAAATGTTTTAAAGGTAATGTTTATGTTCTTTTAACATTAAAGGTAATTGGAATGTGAATTGGAATTGTGAACAGATAGAAATAATAATATATATTTGTTTTGTATTGTGTTACTTTGCACTTGAGAATTTTGCCTTGGTAAAAAAACTATTGGTGAGATTTTTTTTTCATTTTGGCTAATGATGGTTTCATATATTTATGTATATACTGTTTTAAAAGATAGTTTTTTTTAACAGTTACAAATTTGTCCTTTAGTAATATTTTATTTACTTTCACATTTAAAATTTTTTTTAATCCTGCATACCTCATTTTAAATTCTAATAAATTTCAATTAATTGCCAGTGTGAAAATTCAGACCAACCTCTCAGTATTTCTGCACTTTGCAAACAATTTTCACTCATCAGTTGAATTAAAGATATTAAATAGCTGGATCTCTATACCCATGTTGACAATTTAATATATATATATATATATATTCTTTGTGATTTATGATAGAGTTTAATCATGCTGCTGCTATTAGCTATGTAAAAATAATTAAGGCAGTACTAAATAAAGTATAAAAATAGCTAAAATAAAGTATTACTTATGTACAACGTACAAATATATCATTTAAAAAAATCCAGTTTATGCAATAATACCATTTTACAATTTAACAACATATAGACATATATAAGCTTCCAAATCAGTTTTGATTTGTGCAGACAAGATTGAAAATAAAATCGCTAATATTATTGGCAAAAATGAGATCTTTACAAAGTATTCACCTAACCTTTTATGTTTGTTTTAACAGCATAAATATTTAACTAAGCAGTCAATTATTGAACAAGTTTTGGAACGTTAGAAGTTATTATAAAAAAAAGATAACAATTAGCAAAGTAATTATTTTCATGTTGTTGGTTTGAGTAAAGATATTGCGTTGATTACTATTTCTGGGTTCAATGCAGAATTAGAATTGTTTTGGATAGTTTTATTGTGAACTATTTGTGATTTGGAATTGTTTTTATCATTCAGTTTTAGTGTGAAGGCTGCATTTGTTTTTGGATTGTTTGAGTTGTGGGAATTTATAATGAGATTACTTGTTGTTGCTGTGATAGTAGGTATTTGTGACAGAATATTTTGCATATCCCTGTGTGTGGTTTCTTTCTTTTGTGATTTCCAGTCGATTATTTTGAAAGGATCAGATTAATGTGAGAGTTGAGTTTGTTGCATCTGAATTGTGTTTAATGATAGATGAGGTATTAGATTGTTTTTACATTTGTGTGCTCTGCTTTTCCTGTTGCCACATAAATTGCAAAACACAGGCCAGACAGTCCTTTATGAGGTGAGACCTCTGACCACAATAAAAGCATTGAGGTCTAACCTCCAAAAAAGAGAGGATCATAACAGAGTTGTTTAGTCTGACTATGATTGGAATATCATTAGGGTTTATGTCATTTTTTAGCTGTAATTCAAATGTAGCTACATTTGAAAGAAAAGAGAATCCTGTTTTGTTTACTGGCAGATATTTAAATTTAACAATTTTGTCAAATGGTTGAAGAATGTTTTGGAGCTGGCCTTCATCTAGGCCCATTACACAGTTCTTTATTTTCCCATGAAGCGTAGAGGCTTGTTGAAGTATTTTAAGTTTACTGCCAAAGAAATTAAAAATAATATTACAAGATTTATAAACAGAAAAGATTAGTAAGTATCACATGTAGATATATTTATGATTATGAATTTATTTCTATGTTTTTTACAAAACGCATCTTTAATTTTTTATTTTATGCCTTTTTTTCTTCTGAACTCAGAAAGACCATATTCATTTATAAATAGCTGCTAAAATAAATATAGATTAAAAAAATAAAATAACTTTTAAATATTCCAGTTCACATGAACAGTTTCTCCAATAGCCTTCTATAGAAAACAAAGAAGTAAAAGCATCACTTATCAGAACTTTCAATTGATTGGGGGATGATATTTAGAATGTTTTTTATCATTGTTTACTCTCTAATTAAAAATATCTAAAGACCCATTTACTAATCAATATTGGATGACTATTATTTGATATGAGATATCAATTTAATAGAAAAATCTTAAATCTAATTTTTGCACATAGAATTTTTTCAAGTTTTACTTGGCCTATATTCAAATTCAAATTATATATACAAAAGACAGATACACTACTACTGCTTCATAAATTTCTTCACATATATTAATCATTATATATTTATGATGGACTTCCCTACTGTTTATAATATAATTAATTGTTGATAATTCTATTGAAATGAAACTAATAGAATGTGCTTAGACAATAAATTCATTTAAATAATCTAGATATTTTTTAAATGTTGTGATCAGTCAGTATTGATTTAAAATGTTCTTTTAGATCAATTGATTAGATTAATCTTTTAGATCAATTGATTAGATTAAGATCATCATTATGAGTAATGATAACCTTATCATATGTAACGACTCATGTTATATGGATGTTAGATATTTACTTGGAGTAAATTATATTTGATGTTATCAAAGATAAAAGCATACTGATTATTCATATAACTTTTGAAGTATAAATAAAAACACCATATTGTGTGAATATTATACAGCTCTTTATAAAATAACTGCTGGAATGATGTTGTTTTTTTAAATAGAAGAAGAAAGAGAGGGGGACTCTTATTTTAAAAAAAAAACATTTGTAATTTTTTTTTTTTTTTTCATATGTCATGGCATCTGCCGGGACGCGAACCCACACCCGTCTGCAACCAACTACTTGCTTGCATGGAGGCTGCGATACCTCTCGGCTAACAACGCAGTAATTTAGAGAAGTAATTTAAAAAATGTTTCTAGATCAGTTGAGGAATGATAGATAACAAAAGTATCTGATATAAATATTGCATACACGACAATAATAAGAATAAGTATTGCAAATAAATGTATTTTAGTCAAATCTCAAGGTTTTACTGAGAAAAATCATTTTCTAGCTACAATAGAATAAATAGCAGTCTATTTGGATGGATAACAAAAAGAATTTTAAAAAATAAATAATTCTAATAAGAAGAATAAAAGTTATGTTATTTATTATTTGTATAATTGATTATTTTTATTTGCATATTTAAATCATTTAATGAAGTTTATATAAAGTGAATTTAAGTGTCTCCTTATTAAAATATATTTGTGGGATTTTTATTATATAAAAGAAAACATTAATAGTTATAAATCTCATAAAGTAAATAACTTCTTTACACATGCATACACACATACATAAATACTGATTAGTTTTATAAAAAAATGGAATCAATTCATATTTATTCAGAATTGATAATATAATTTCATGTGTGCATATCCACTACAACAATTAATAATTGTGGTATTTCATCTTTTCCACTTTAAAACAAAGCAAATAAAATCTCATTAATATAAATATGGTACAATATATGAAAATTTTTTTCTTAAATCTGGTTGTGTGAATCTTGTATCATCATAGTTTACAATTCAGAATTTGGCTATTGTATATAACATTTTATTTTCACAGTGAGATAATAAATGCTTTCATTTATAATAATATTATAATTAATACTGAAACAGTTATATTACATGGCATACAATAACATAGTGTCTTTGCACAAATATAAAGTTGAAAGGAAAAGTAGAAATAAACACAGACAAAAATTTTGTAGATATTTTCTACATTTCCTGGAATAAAATCACAGTAAATAGTTAAATATTTTTGAATTTAAAATAAAATTTTATTATAAATTAAACAGATAAAAAAGGTCTAATTAATATTGTATTCTGATTTTGAAATTAAAACAAGCATGTTTTCTGACACTAGATATCCTGGTAATTATAAAATGTCTACTATCTATTTTGGAAATATTTTCTTTTAATTAAAACTTGTAGATCATACTTTTGATAAAATTTTAAAGTTGCTTTAGAAAGGATTAATGTGATTTTTTGAAAAGATAAGAAAAACATTTTTTGATTAATGAATTTTTTCACCCCTTCCTAACTATAAAAAGGGGTTGATAAAATGTGTGTAGTTAGTTTGGTTTTCCCAGAAGTGAGTTGATTAGTTGGTTTTCCTAGAGAGTTCTTAGAGTTGGTTTTTGGAGAGTTATACAGAGCTCCCATGAAGGTATAATGGAATGCAAAAATGGCAAGTCCAGCACCTACTTTACAGTTCACTGTGGAGTTTTGATTCACATAAAAATCAGACCCAACTTCTGTGTTCATTAGCCTGCACAAATGTGGACAAAATAACTAGCCTCCCCAAAGACTATCCAATCCTAGACAGAAAGGAGATCACTGCAGACAAACAGTTGTGTGGACTATAACTATTCTGTTCATGACAACCAATCAGTCTATTTTCAGAAGGTACCAGCTTGCCCAGAGTCCTTCAGCTTGATGAAAAATTAGTTATATGTATGCTGCTTTATCTATAAGCAAGAAACCACTGATAAATGTATATCATGTCATATTTATATAAAGTGCAGCTGGTGAGTTATTTAATGAGTTTTTACTTAAGTTAAATATCTAAAATTTAATTCATAGATGATTTTATATTTGTTTTTTAAAGAGAATAAATAAAATTTATATATTTCAACATGGAATTAACCACAAAAAGATATTTTAATAATCGAGAATGATATTATTTTAAATCATTTACTAAAAAAATAAGAGATATTTAAAATCTATATTTTAAATTTAAAGACATTTATAAATTTTAATCAACATTGACCTGTTAGAGGAGAGACTTTTATAAACTGTCAAAAAGGTGATAATATTTTTTAAAAGGAAAAAAACCTGTAATCAGTAAAGAGAAAAACTTACTATTAAAATAATGAATGGGTTTTTATATACTTTCCACAAAGAATTATTTGTGAAAAAATATTTTATTATTTTGACAAATTCAAATATATTAATAAATTTTTATACCACACATATGTGCACATTTATATATATGTATTTCATGTAAACCCTAGTGTAAGGTATTCATATTACTAAAATGTGATAACTTAAAGTTGTAATCACTTATTGTATTTTATATGATGATTAAAATGTATTCATCAATAGTACTGCACACATCTGTGTGCAAATACCAATGTGTGTTATATAAAAAACATATAGGTGAATTTTAATTATGTATTTTTATATGATGATTCAAATATGTTCAGAAATTATACTGCATGACTGAGTGTGGGTAGATATAGGTGTTTTATATTGGAACATATACATAAACCACAAAGTAATAACTTGAATTTTGTATATTGATCAAAATCAGACAGTTTATATATATATAGCCATATTCTAGAAACCTTAACGCCATTTTTTATTCTTGGTAATAAACTTGTATTTCATTGCTAAAATTATTTCAGTAAACTTAATTCTAAAGTTTTAGAATATTATATGTTGCATCATCCCTTGATCACAGTAACAGTTATAGAGCTTATGTTCACCGAGCTAGATTTGTGCGTAACAGTCTATTATATGAAAGGGGAGTATATTAGTGTATGGTCATCCAGTTGAGAAGAAACTTGGATTGGTATGAAGAATATATTTTTTAAAGCCCATGCACTACAATTTTATTTAGTTTATTCTCTATTAGACATTAATTTATAGTGGCCAGTACATCAATGGTAATAAATGGCTAGTGCATTGATGATGATCAGCATGCTTTAATATGCCAGCATTATTGTTTTTATAGTTATATATTCTGATGGATGAGTACTTAATTTGTGCATCCAAACTATGTTTAAATAATTGCCCTAAGCTGGCAAAGGCTAAATGATTGGCCTGGTCTACAAAAGACCCATTTCCAATTCGTCACCAAAGTGACTGTTGATTTGTATTTTTTATTGTTCAAATCCAGTCACAAGATGGACTGTTGATTTATTTTGATTGCTTATCATTCATGATGGTGGATGATTATTATACTTATTTATAATTCTGGTGAATATAGTTAATTATAATTATAGTTACTCTAGTGAGTTAACTGGGCTGATCTCTCAGGGTGATCTATCACACTCGGCTCATTATTTTGTATTTTATATTAAATATTGTGTTAAATTTTTAATTTGTGTTTACTTGGTGATGATTGCCATCATCATCTCTCTCCCTACCTTAACCCCAAATTACCATTTGGTTACAATACATACATCATTTTGACTTTGGAAGTGAAAATGATACTATAATTATTTATACATATATAGAAAATATACATATGAGCCATAAAAAAAGAAAAAAAAGAGGCCATTTGTTATAGATCACTGAAGAAACATGCAACAATTTTTAGTAATTTATTGAAGAAAAAAAAATGAATTTAAAATTTGTGAAACTCTATGTTAAACTCTTATAATGATTAAAATAAGTATATTGTCCAGAAAATGTCAGTGGACAAAAAAGAGGGTGAGGATAGAAAAAGAAAAGTTCGTTGTAAATTGCATAATGATCAATGTAAAAATATTTAACATGAATGTCACAAATGAAAGTAAATAATAGCATAGATATTTTTTATATCTGCCCCAAAATGGGAAAAAAATATGTTAATAAACATATACCTCAAATAAAAATATAATTAAGCATCACATGATCACAAAGCTCCTCACTGACGAAGGCCACAAGCCAGAAACTAGTCTGGGGATATTGGATGAGTAGGCATTAGATAGGGATTTTATGCACAAGCCTTCTGGCATCCATTGATTACTCTGTTTAGCACAGGTGGCAATACTGTATGGAGAGTTTTGCTCTGTTTATTAAAAAATATAATTAGGAATAGAATAAAAGTTACTAGAACAGTAATTGTTTCTACATAAAAAATTCAACAAATACTAGACTAAAATTACTAACAATGCCTATGAAAATGTATACTAAAGTAGAATTAATTTAATATCTTATTAATATTATTTTTGTTGATAAAACATTTATTAAAATATTTTCTGAGTTGTTCGAAAATATATCTAACATTTTAAAAATATTCTGGTTGTTGTTTTATAGACATCCAAGCTGCGTAATGGGGCAATTTATGTGCTAAAACACTAAAAAACGCCATTTACGTGGCTGAACGTATTTTTGCGGCCATGTGTTACATGTATACAACAATTCTGTTGTACTACACATTGCAAGCCATGTTGTCGCATTGCAGTAAATTATTTTGGCAAATTCACACACTTCACACTTTTTATGGTGTCATGTGAGGGTGTGTGTCTTACAATTATGTATAAATGGTTAATTGTAAATAAAGTTTAATTTTTTTTATTGAAATCACATGATTTGATGAAGCAATAATTATTGGAGGGTTTAGACACTTCTGTAGTCAAGTTTTAAAATGCAAAACCTTGTCAAAGGGTATGTCTAAACAATATTTTAAAGAAGATAATGTGTCAAATAATGTATTTTTGATAACCTCAATGAGACAAAGAACACAGAAAACCTAGACATTGTTTGATTCTCGTAATTAACAACCACTTTGTTCAAGCTATATGTCTGATATATTACTATAGCTGTGGACATCTTGTTTTTTTAAATTTATTTTTACCAAAAAAAAAACACATACTAAATGTGAAATTTGTTGATGCATACATTAATAATTAATGCTAGTATTAAGGAATTTAATTAAGATTTGGAATGTACTATGAATGATTTGCAACACATTGTTTATAATTTAATATATTTTAATTCTTAAATATAGATTAAATAAACATAAGTGCATTGAATGACACACATAGGTGAGTTATAAAGTAAACATATATAAAACAAATTAGCAAGTAATAGAATAATAACTGAATAAGTTATTATTTAATAAGTGTTTATAGTTTTAGAATTTAATTTAAGAAATAGGCAAGTTTTTATTATTAAAATACATTTAAAATTTTAATCCCAAGTTTCATTAATTGCTATCTTAAGAAATTTATTGTTTTCTAATTATTGTTCAAAGGTTGCAATGAATATACTAAATAGGGAATACATAAGCGGGACCAATATCTATAAGATCCAAAGGATAGGTTGATTTCAGTTGTTGCTGATTTCTTACAGATAGTTTCCCAAGAATTGACAACTTTTTTTTAAATATAAAAACAGATAACTTTTTTTTAAAAGAGTTTGTAAACATTTTATTATATATGTGTGTGAGACTATCTCAGGAATTGAAATTTATATACCAATGCATTTAAATAAAAAAAATTTAACTGAGAATATTTCAAATTTATATTATTAATTTAAAAGAGTTGTAATGCTCCTTTAAATGTATTGCATTACAGCTTCTCTTGCATATATATGTAAGTGGTTACACACATATAATAATGTTCACACAACTTCATTTAATTAGATCATTTTATTAATTTTAAATTTATAACTGCATATACATTACACACATACAGACATTAATATGTATTAAATGTGAACACATATCCACACATACACATAAATATATGCTATTACATATCAAAATAAATTATTCTGATTATATATGTGGACTGTGAAGGTTCAAACTGTTGGAAATGATACTAACTATGATAGAACATAGTGGGTGAAATGGGATGATGGCTATATAATACCATTTCAAGCGGAACCAAAAAAAAATCCTAATAAGTTTTAATTTTTTGATGTTGTTTTTAAAAAAACAAAAAACAAAGTGAAAACAAAAAAAAAAAAAATTGTAATAAGTTTTAAATTTGTTTATGTTATTAAAAAAAAAAAATGAAACCAAAAAAAAAATGCTTACTAACTTTAGTATTTATTTTTGAAACAATAATAAGGAACCAAAAATACAACCGTAATAAGTGTACTAAGTTTTACATTGAAAAAAAAAAAAGACCCCCCCCTCCCAAAAAAAAGCGAAACCAAAAAAAAAAAAGCTTACTAACTTTAGGATTTATTTTTTAAACAATATTAGGAAAACAAAAATGCAACCATAATAAGCATACTAAGTTTTACATTATTTTTTATTTTGTTGATATTTATAAAAATAAATGTTTACAAAAAAATAAAGTAAAATTTGTGTTTAATTTATTTGTAAATTTAAAAAATGCAAAAAACCCCAAGGAATTCAAATTTAAAAAAAGGCTTGGGAATATTCATAAGTTATATTTTTTCAAGAAAAACAACACCCTCATGTGGCATGGATGTCTATAAAACAACTACCAATATTCCTAATACTGCTATTGTTTAAAGTATTGGTGCCATAAGTAATCAAACTGAGATCAGTATTACTTATATTAGGAGAGACAATATCAGAATTGAATTGCTTGGATGGTGAACATGTGTTGGAATGCATGAAAAGTTTTCAGTGTATCATCAAAGATATTCAAACACCTGAAAAAGGCATTACATTTTGAGTAATTAAATATAGACGAATAAAAAGTTTGTAAATAATGCTAGCTACATTTTGACACTGTCTGCAATTTTTCAAAATTACAAAAAATAAGGTGACCTGAATGAGGGTGCAACTAGGTATTAACCTAGAACCAGATTGTGAAGAACATTCAATAATGATGGTCTATTTATTTATGAATGGTGATCACCAAATATATTTTTTAAATGCAATCTTATGTGGCCTTATTTTTATCCAATGAATACTTAACTATTTTAATGAGTAATCTAGATTAAAACAGATATTCTGTTTTAAATTTAATTATTTATTATATTCTGTTTCTTGTTGGAATCTTTCCTAATTCCTTCTTTTTTTTTTAGCAATCCAAACTAATTCAATCTATTATAAAAGCAAAAGACAAATGTAAATTTAAATGCAAACCTTATCTTCTTTTAAATGTGAACAAAATTATTTAACAAATATTCTTTTCTTGAGAGAACATATACCGTCATTTTCCCTATGAATGATTGTAGTCCAAGTTGATTATGGCAACCATGACCAAGTAGAAATAAACTCTAGGATGACTTACTATAAGAGTGGGTCATATTGCAACACTCAAATCCTCTCTGTCTAACATTAAGTAATATACTCAAACCCTTAAGAAAATGATGCAAGTGTCTGCTGTTTGCTTGCTGTTGTGCATTTTTTCTTTCAATACCAGGTTCTGCCATAAGGCTCTTCTGTTACTTATGGACAGACTTATTAACTAAACTTTTATCTCCTTTCATGTTTTGGCTTTCTAGATCAAGAAGTTAATATTCATTCTCGTATACATACTTAAAATATAATAATAAATGGAGAATAATATAAACAAACAAATTTTTGATTAATAAAAAATTGGTACTAATTATCCCTAATAGCAACCCTTTCTATTGTTGAAACTTTTTTCTTTACAATTAAGTGAATTGATTCTATTACTCTATTATGCCATAATAAACAAAAATAAAAGTTCTTTAAGAAAAGTTCACAGCTACCCTGATCATTCAGTGATGTACCTTTATTCAGCTGGTTAAAGTTCTTGTATGAATTTTCTTGTGATGGCTGGCATGAATCCTCCGATAGTTCCATTAGTTTGAATTGGTATTCTTGGATAGCTCTGCATATTCTTGTTTCCCTTGGTTGATGTTCACACAGGTAGTTTCAGATGGTAATAGATGTAATTCCCCAAGGGAAAAATCTTGATATCCTTTGCCTGGTCAACATTTTCTCTGCACTGTATAATATTATTTTTAATTTCTCTTCATGGTGTTTAAGGTGAATACTGATATGAGTTCAAGCCAAATCAAAATGCAATGTCAAACTTCCAATTAAATCAAACAAAAAAACTCTGTAATTTATATGTTTGAATTCTTTCAGCATCCAGATTCATGCTTTTAATTTATTTTTAGCTATATTTTAGCACTTTTATTTATGTCCTTTTTTGGTCATTCACTTTTTTCCAACTAGTGGAAAGTTCTGGTTTAATTAGCATAATAGATAATAAAAACTTTTGATACCTGGTTTCAACAATAGAGCTAATTACAAAAAAAGCTACACTTTTTTTTCACCCCAACTCATTCCTTTCTAAGAATTACAATTTAAAACAAAACTTTTAGTAGACAGCAATCTCAAGATCTATTTTTCTTATCTCAAGATTCAGTTTTAAATAAATAATTAAAGTGAAGGAATACTCATTCCTTCAAGATAATTAAAAAAAAAAACTTAAAATAATATCTCAATTTTTATTATTATTTTAAATTAATATATATGTATATATGCACTTTTAATAAGTTATATATATATGTGTGTATATATAGATGAGATGGCAGAAAATATCAGCTCAATATATATATATATATATGCATTGTAACAAAATAAAAATGATGGTATACTCTTCTTTTAATGCCCCACAAATTTGGGTGTGCCATATGTAACAGAATAAAAAGTTATCCTAAAAGGTTGGACAGCAGTTTATAGCAGAAATAAAAAGATGATGGTGAAATAATCTTTAATTATTATCCTTAAAGTTAGGACGTTATTTGTAACAGATTGGATATAACAAGGTCATGATAGAGTGATACTGTTTAATTATGCCCTGCAAATTTCTATGCCATTTGTAACAGAATAAATATATATTTATACTAATACCTATTATAGCCCCTTTAGGTGGTATTTGTAGCAGATCAAAAATGTGCACAGAAAAATAATAACTCTAATATAGCCTGAATAAAATATAGCCCAGTCATTGATCACTCTATGTAACAAAAATGAAATGAGCCCTGAAATTGGACATACTTTGTAACTGAATAAAATGTAAATCAAAGAAAAATAATTCTAATTTTATAATGTCCATGGATAATAATATTATTCATAATAGAATGCATATAATAAACTAAGCTAAATGAATACCAACCAATAAATAAGTATTGAGTACTTAATATATCCTTTGTTTAATCACATATCTGGTTGTTAATTATACCAAAACAAAACAGTGATGACAATCTTTATGAGTTTAGACAGCATTTAGAATAAATGGAAAACAAACAAAATCATCATTTCAAATACCCTAAATATAAATCTTATTCAAAGTAGATTAAAATAAAGCAATTAAACCAAATATCACTGTCTCAAAACAATAATATATGTTTAAGATATATTTTACTTATAATCAAATAGAAATAATGATAAATCATTCAATAACTAAATTCTAATATACCTAATGAATCAAACATTGCTTATAATAATATACTAAAATTTAATAGTGTTCATATTTAAATAAAATAATTCATGAATGATTGAGATAACATTCTTAGTATGTTCTATACGTTTACAATATTCATAACATCTAAATAAATATACAACCCAATAATTAATTTTAAATCCCAATTAAATGAAATAATAAATTATATTAATTCATCCATGCTACATTAATGATGTAATATCCATGAACCTATTAAATAATATTAAATCTACAATATCCAATCATACCAGTGTGTAAAAAATATTAGAATTCTATTGGGTATTTACTTAAGTAGGAATTAACTAATCATATCAATTTATTTTAAATTTACTGTAACTAAATTATTAAAACTGTATATTATAACAATCAAAACATATAAAAATTATTAGAATTTATTAAAATCAAGTATGAATATTAAAATATATTTAATTGGATTTTTGATCCATGTCAAGTAAATTTAAATATAATTAAAGCAAATCATTCTGATTTATAACAGAACAAAATATACTTCTATCAGCTTTATAACTGAACAAGATTAAGATCTTATTGACCAATCATGAACTCAATACCCTACCTATCAAATTAATAATTTAAATAAAAAATAAAAATATTTGATTATGATTATCATATAAAGTTTATATCAAGTCAGATAATGACTATAGAATCCAATATAAAAAATATAACCTTACTCACTAATCCTGGAATTTGATTTATGGATTATGTAATATAGTTATTTCAAATAAATTTTATGAAATAGTCAGTTTATTTTGTTTCACAATGTTATTAATCAATGAATTCATGCTACACAATTGGACAATAATCAGACAAATTTATTTGTTTTAAGTCAATTAGGATTTATTAACAAATGAACATCAATATATATATAGTACCAAGATCATATTGATACATATAATAATATTATCTAAAAATTATTAAAATAAAATACAGTCCATTAAAAGAAAATAGTATATAAAAATTTAAAGAGTTTTTTTTATTGCAGTTTGTTTTCGAAATGTAAAATTAAAAGTTTTAGAGTTTTTTAAAAATAAAAGTTACAATCAATTAATGAATCAGAAGGAGGGAGGGGGTTTGCTTTAGAAACATCAAACTAAACATTTTAAGTTAAAAGAGTTTTTTGCTAAAAACAATTAATTCATAGTTTTATGGGGAAAATTAAAAGAAGTTGATTTTCAAATTAGTAAAAAATATCTCTTTAGAGTTAAAGAAAGAAAAAATAATCTTAAAACTAATATTGAATTTATTAGAAAAATATACATGTATGTAAATGACGAATTAATGTGGGCTTATTAGTAAAATATATATGTGTGATTGTAAACATAGCATAAATATGTACATGTTAAAAGGAAATAAATGAAAGTTAAAAAATTAAAAACACTCAGCAATGGCTACTAAGTTAAAAATCTACAAAACAACAAGTTTTGTGACAGCTATTAAGTTAAACAAAAAACAACAACAAATAAGTTTGCAATGGTTGCTAATTAACATCTCCAACAACAGAATTAAAAGCTTATCTTGAGGAATGCAATTGAAGGCAAGGAAGGAATTTTGACAACAGACATAGCTGGAAGATATCAGAATGACAACACGTCTTATTAATAAATAGATCAGTTTTTCATCAGACAATCAGTTGAGTTTACAGTTCAGTTGAGAAAACATTTGAGATAACAATTCATATAGCAGTTTAGTCAATTAATCAGTCTTCAAGCAGTCAATCAATTAGTGTACCAGAGAAATGCAATGCTAATCATCAGAATCATACTATTTTCTCTAGCCTGAGTCCAGTGAACATCCAACCTGCCCCAGAAAAAGATAATGTTTGCCTAACAACTGGAAATCCTCCATCAATATTTAACTGTCTCCAAGAATAGTACCACTGAAGAATAATAAACCTCAAGAAACTTCATATCTGGCCAGATAGAAACATTCTCTCTTGAAGCAGCAACCATAAAGAAAACAAAATCCTATTAAAATCAAGTTCACAACAAACAGCAAGGAGTAGTATCCATGTTTAAAATCCTAGCTAATAGCATTTCCTTATTCTCATTTCTAAAGTAGCCATCACATTAGTTTGAAGCCTCCCAGAGTCAAATCATAATGAACTCTATAAGCATGATAAACAAACTATTGATGTTCATGTTTTAAAATGTTGTGTGTGTTAATGCATTAGGATATATTGATTTCATTGTATTTTAAATGACAAATATTATTTAATTCTCTGTTATATTATATTGCTATTATATATGTGTGAGCCTGAAGTTATGATAAGCCCTTGTTCATTTAAATAAGATTTATAAAAGTATTTAAAATTCGTATAATAAATGTTAGTTAACATAAATTGTCTTTTAAACTTAAAGCTTAATCTGTCAGTCAATTCTTTTACCACTAATTGAAACAATAACTTGTTATTAATTACAAGTATCTGAACTAGTTAAGGGATTTTTCAAGTGCTGGATTATGGGACTACTGTCCAAACATGTTAGTTATGAAACTGGTTGGTGGCCAGGGTGTTTAGATAGTAGGGGTTTGAATCTAGCAGTCAAGGTGGGCCACGATCTGGAAATATGATTGTGCTATGCATTGCATAACTCTATCTGATCGTGGGTATTGTTGACAGCTCTGCTATCAATAATATTCTCCACTCTGCTCGGACGGGCCAGTTCGTTCACGTAATATTTATAATATAAGATTATAAATAAGGTTTAAACCCAGCACAATTGGCTTCTCACAACATTGGACTGAATCTATTGCGTATTTAAAGTGGTTTAATTTAAAAAAAAAAAGAATTGATCGAAACTTTTTTTTTCTTTAAAATGAAAAGAGATTTTGACATTTATGTTATTTAAAATAAATTATTCTTTTAAATTAAAGATAGTTAGATGTTTTGGGTGGAGTTAAAGCATTAAGAACAGGTAGAGAAAAGGACAAGGGGGTGGAGTCAGTCATATGTTCTGTATAAGAAAATAAATAAACGATTCATATTTAAATTTAGTAAAATAAAAATATTGTTTCAAGATAGAGAAATGGAAAAAGATATAGAGTTGGAGGGATTAATAAAAAGAGTAGAGGCATTAGAAAGGGAACACGAGAATATAAAAACATGGGTGCACATACATAAAATGGAGGCAGTAAATCAGCTGCTAAAATTAAAAACATTTTCATGGAACAGAGGGGAAAATCCAAGTAACCACTTAGAGAGTTTGGAATGTTATTACATCTTGAATAGTTTAAGTGGGAGAGCAAGAATTGCATAGCTCGCAGTCACATACAGAGATAAGCTCAGCTCTGGTGGAACTCATGTGTAAAACCGGCAATGTTTAGTGAATACAAATGTTCACTGTTAGCAAATTATTGGAGGGAGGAGCTTCAGGAAAAGGTTAAGGTTCAAGTAGAGCAGGATAGGTGGCAGCCAGGGGAGTTATTTATTACATTTTTTGTAGGGAAGTAGGAGATCAATCACAGCATACACATTGTCAGAGCAGCATATTATGCATATAATTAGGTGTGGTTTACCTGGGAATATGGAACAAAGAATGATTGGCAAGCAAATGGTAGAGCAAATGGCTGAAATGCTAATGGCATTGGACAACAATAGATGGGTGGTGGATGGTCAGGATGAGGATGGAAATGCAGAAATTGATTGTATGCAAAATCTGGTATGTAGTGGAGAAGAGAGCACACCCATAATGCACCTTGGAGCTGTCCAAAGATAGAGAAAAGGATAGAGGGATTGTAACAAGTCTGTTGTTTGATTTGGGAAGTCAGATATCAGTAATGTCACAGGAAATGTTTAATAAAATAAGTGACATTGACCTGGAAATTAAAAATATTGCCATTAAAAACAGTATATGTTTTGCTGGCTAATGGTAAGGAGGCAAAGTTGGCATGCAAACAGGCATGAGTGAAAATACACATGGCAGAGAGCGAATAAAGCATAAGCTGTTGATTTTGAAAGGTCTGATTCACTAGGTCATATCAGGCTCAAACCTTATGTACAAAACAGTTGTATATTGGATTATAAATGAAGTTAGGCAGAAATAAACAACGTAATAATTCCATTTACAAAACACCAAACGGATGAAGTAAACAAACAGAGTGATGCACAAAGTGCAGGAATGGAAATAGAGATAAAGGAAAAGGTGCATGAGTCAAGATGCATAAATGATAATCAAAGAGACCAACTGAAGAAACTATTCAATAGATAAGAATGTGCATTTTCTGAGGTTCCTGGGGTAATCTAAAGGTATAAGCACAGGTTAAGGCTTATGAATGACCAGCCATATCAAGCCTGTGCACATCCTCTACCTCATTAATATAGACATAAAGTAGAAGAACAGATAGACAAAATGCTTATATGGGGAATTATATCTAAATGTTCATTTCCCTTTAATAACCCCATCATAACAGTAAAAAAAAAGATGGATCAATTCGGTTGTGTTTGGACACCCAGCAGTTAAATAAAATAACAATAGCTGATCTTAATGCTCCACTGCCTATGAGCCAATTGTTATTGAAATTTCAAAAAAAGAAAATATTTTTGACGTTCGACTTAACTGCCAGCTATTGGCAAATCAAACTTCATCCAGAGTATAACGATCGAAATGAAAGTGAAGATCGAATCTAACTGCAAACTACGATATCTGCTCTACAAGGCACCATCTAGGCATTTAAACCTAGAAAAATTTATAGAGTAGGTATATATGCACTGTTAAGATTCCACTTTATTTAAATATTCCGATCGTTAGCCCAAGTCACTAGCTCAGCGGAGACGCAGAGATAAAAATCTATATCTTAATTTATATCTTAAATATCAATAAATAAAAGCCACTGCCAGAAATTAACACATAAAAATATTTATTTACGCACATATAAAATAACATTTAAATTTTGAGGAATAAGTTTAACATTTTAGATTTTTATATTAACTTTTAATTTTACATTTAACTAAGTTTCAATGAGTTTAATATTTTATTTAGATAGTCAAGTATGAATAGACTACATAGATCTGCATTTGAAAAGAAAATATTCTTCCCTGATTTAACCTTAGGCAACAAATTTCGCAACCAAACTGACGCCAATCCATCTGATACATTCATGTATTCAATGTAGCATGATATGACAACACAAAATACTATACTGTCAGGAAGGTACATCTGATCAGTAAGTAGATTAGAGAAGACATTGTCTCTCCACCAACAGGAATGTGACATCTGTTGGCAAGTAGAACAATAAACAAAAAACTCCATAGGAATGGACTGCGGTCTTCTGCTGACTTACAAACCCATCCATAGGCAAACAGAAGGTGTGTGGCGTATATATGCAATCCTGCCCGAAGCGGATCTCATACTACATCTACTAATTACATAAATATATCCAATCCATTGAGCCAATTCAACTACGAAATGAATAACCTAAGATTACCCTCCCTTAATATAACTTTACAAAACTATATAGCCATTCACGCCCGACTTAAATTTAACATTTAGATACGTTCGCACAAATGAATTTTATAAAATTTGTTTTAAAATGTTGAGTATAGATCAGCTGCACAGATTCCATGGTCAAAAACATTCCAAATTAAACACAACCGATCAAAATACAAAGTCATAGATAAGCATCACTTGCATAGGGAATATACAAATCCCATTAGCATTCATCGTAAGATGCTGCAGTGATATCGTTGACCCATATATTCTAATCGAATGTGAAAACCACAACATAATCAACCGCTAAAGAATCTATGCAACATCTATACCCAACCTAAATTTCATCATTTAAAATTTAAGCAATAAACAATTTATACAATAAGAAAGAAAAAAAATGGAAATGATTTTTATCAATCGGAAAACATATAAAATTAAACATTATTAATTTGATTTAAAAACTTACAACAGTCAGATAAGAGCCTGTTTTAACATTTAAGTTGGCTTGTTTATCAATTTGTAAAACTTGACGAAAGTTCTTAATTGATTTTAACAATTGTTCATTTCATATAGCTTATGGTAGAAGAGTCCAGGTTTCTGCTTTTAATTCCCGCAATGTCTCCATTGGAAGATAATGTTCTGGAGGTAGCATTAGCTGGTTCCATTCTTGTATCACAGTCTTTTCATTTTATATTTTTTTTTTAAACAAAAAAAAATGAGAGAGAACGGCAAGTGCATCTTACCGTTCTCATCAAATCAAGTCCGAAAAAACTGTCTGGAACTCAATATTTCTCTTTTTATAGTAAATCTCCAGATTGAATGAACAAAGACATCACTAATCCAAATTTTCGTTCGGGTCGGGCTGAGGCTTGGTGCTTCCATTTACAGATTACAGGAATTAATTAATACCTGTTTTTATTTTTACTTACGTTATTTCTTTTTTAAACTATTTTTATATTTAAATCTTTTTTTATAAAAAAAATACATTCAAATACCTTTTTTTATTTATTAAAAAAAAATATTTTTAAAGTTTAGCATCTGTGCGAATATATACGTTTAACCAACATTTTAATTTTAGCGTTTAGTTTTTTTTTCTTTTTAATACACTTATTTTTATATGCGAACTTAAAAGTTTTTATTTCAATTTAATGTAACGACATATTTATATATCGTTACAAGAGGATTGGAAATATACTGCGTTTAAATATAACAGACATGCATATAATTTTAACTGGATTCCCTTTGGGCTAAAAAATAGTGTAACAGGGCTTATTCAATGTCTGGATCAGGTGTTGTCAGAGGATATTAAGAATTCTGTTATAAGGTATGTGGACAACCTCGTGGTGGTGTCAGAAAGCATAGATGAGCACTTTGTGCATTTATAAATGTTGCTGGGGGAATGTGAGAGAAAGGGGATTCGAATTAATTTAAACAAGTGTAAGATAATGACTGACAAGGTCAAGTTTTCAGGTCTTATAATTACCAGAAGAGGAATATTACCTAATCCTGAAAAAATTCACGCAATTCAGGAATTTCCCATGCCCCGGAATAAAAAACATATTAAATATTTTCTCTAACTATGAAATTTCTTAATATATTTTATAAAAAATTTTCACTTGACATGGATCCGTTACTGCAGTTATTAAGAAAATAGAAACCGTGAATGTGGAATGAACAGCATGAGCGTAGTTTTCAGAGTGTGAAGGCGGAATTTTTAAGTAAAGTTATGCTGTCATATCCTGATTTGGACAAACCATTTTTTGTAAAAACATACAGCAGCAGGTTTGGATTGGGGGCTATGCTAAGGGTCAGCACAGAGTTCTTTGTTTCATTAGCTGATTACTAAAGGGACCAGAAGTGAATTACACTGTAACTGAGAAAGAAGCCCTGGCTGTTGTGTGGCATTCAAGAAATTCTGGCAGTATTTAGTAGGCTCTGAAGTAGTAGTAATCACTGACCATAAGAGTCTCGAATTTATTAATCATAGCTTCCTAAATAATAGCAAGCTAATAAGATGCAGCTTGTTCCTGCAAGAATTTAATTACAAGGTGGCATACTGTCATGGCAAAGAAAACATTGTGGCAGACACTTTAAGCTGATATCCCATAGCTCAAGAACAACACTTGAGTTGTGACAGAGCATATATAGCTGTCACCATAATATATATAAAAGAAATGGGATAGAAGAAAATTTTCATAGATTAAAGGAGCAGCAAAAAGATAATGATTGCAAACAAATAATGGAGTATTTACGCAATCAGCCTGTAATGAAAATTGCCAATAATCTGCTGTGGAGGAACTGAAATCACTGTTGCTTAAAGGGAGAACTCTTAGAGCATGTATTATAAAAAAAAAGCAAACACACATTATTCTTCCGGTCGCCATGAGGAAGCAAATAATTAAATATGTGCATGACACTTATGGACATTATGGGGCAAATAAAGTTGAGAGATGCCATCAGCTATTGGTTTTACTGGCTGGAAATGAATGCCAATATTGCAGACATTATTGGTAGATGCATCGTATGTTCAGCAACCAAGCCTTCTAACCCATCAGGAGTGGGGCCGCTGCAACCTATATATGCCCAATGGCTGAACAGCTTACTAGCGATAGACTTCTATGGGCCTCTGCCTCCATTCATTAAAATGAAGTAGCTCATGGTGACATATGACATGTTTTCAAAGTTGGTACCAGAATATCCAGTACTCAAGCTAATGCAAAACAAACTATTCGGGTTTTGGAGCAACAGCACTTTAAGACTGTAAGAATTCCCAACAAAATTCTGTTGGATCATGGAACACCCTTTGTATCTAGCAAATGGAAGAAATGGATGAATAGGTGTGAAAACCCATACATCGATTTGTAACCCACAGTCTAATTCATGTGAATGGATTATGATGGAGTTGGGGTGTTTATTTCAGGTTTATATACAAGATGATCATCGCAAATGGATGAAAGAAACCCCATGAATAGCCAACATGATAAACTGGTCCAGAAATAAGTCTGCAGGATTTGAACCTGTTCAGTTACATTTTGGAAGAAATATTCTGTATCTGTTTGAGACTAAATTGCCAGAGGGGATGAATCCAATCAACAAGAAAAGGGATGCTAAGCAAGCACTTAACCGGTTAAGAAAAAGGGCACGCTATGGAAGAAAAGGCAGGGGAAACCTAAGGCCATATTCAGGAGGGGAGATGAGGTCATGGTGAGAGTTCATCTGGTGAGTCATCCTGAAAAACATATATACAAGAAATTCCAGCCAATATACGATGGCCCCTATATAATCAGGCAGCAATACAGTAATAACATATTTGTGATAGTGTGTGAGATGGAGGAAAAGTGAACATATAATGCCTGGTCATTGTGGTAAATGAGAAGAGAAAAACAGCCATTGGACAGGTGGTAATAAAAATAAATGAAATGTTTGGGAGTAATAATAATAACAGAGGCTTTATAAAATAAAAGATTTTTCTCCACGCACATATTAATAAAGAAAAATACTCGTACATAAGTAGGTCAAATAAAATCAATAAAATCAAGTTAAATAAATAAGAAAATAATGAATAAAGAAACATAATAAAATAAAAGTTTGTTTTGAATACATGCAGGCTAATAAAAGGAAGTTAGATAAATGGTTTAAGTAATCAAGTCATGGTGAGAGTTCATCTGGTGAGTCATCCTGAAAAACATATAGATAAGAAATTCCAGCCAATATACGATGGCCCCTATATAATCAGGCAGCAATACAATAATAACATATTTGTGATAGGGTGCGAGATGGAGGAAAAGTGAACATATAATGCCCGGTCATTGTGGTAAATGAGAAGAGAAAAACAGCCATTGGACAGGTGGTAATAAAAATAAATGAAATGTTTGGGAGTAATAATAATAACAGAGGCTTTATAAAATAAAAGATTTTTCTCCTCGCACATATTAATAAAGAAAATGACTCGTACATAAGTAGGTCAAATAAAATCAATAAAATTGAGTTAAATAAATAAGAAAATAATGAATAAAGTAACATAATAAAATAAAAGTTTGTTTTGAATACACGCAGGCTAATAAAAGGAAGTTAGATAAATGGTTTAAAGTAATCAAGTCAAATAAAATAAATAAAGTATCTGTATAATAATGGATCATAATAAAATAAAATAGTTTTTCTGAATACACACACATTAATAAAGAAGTTAAATAAATAAGATAATAAAGAATGGAAGTTGTCAGAGATAAAATGGTCAAAAATGACGCATTTTACTCTCAAACAGAGGGTGGTGTAATGTATCAAGATTGTGTTGATGTATATAATAATTTTGTCTAAAAATTATTAAAATTAAATACATTCCTTTAAAAAAAATAGTATGTAAAAGTTTAAAGAGTTTTTTTTTTATTGCAGTTTGTTTTCGAAACATAAAATTAAAAGTTTTAGAGTTTTTTTAAAATAAAAGTTACAATCAATTAATGAGTCAGAAAGGGGGAGGGTTTTGCTTTAGAAACGTCAAACTAAAAGTTTTAAGTTTAAAGAGTTTTTTTTGCTAAAAACCAATTAATTCACAGTTTTATGAAGAAAATTAAAAGAAGTTGATTTTCAAATAAGTAAAAAATATCTCTTTTGTGTTAAAGAAAGAAAAAATAATCTTAAAACTAATATTGAGTTTATTAGAAAAATATACTTGTTCATAAATGACAAATTAATGTGGGCTTGTTAGTAAAATATATATGAACAATTGTAACCATAGCATAAATATGTATGTGTTAAAAGGAAATAAATGAAAGTTAAAAAATTAAAACCACTCAGTGATTGCTACTAAGTTAGAAATCTACAAAACAACAAGTTTTGCGATGGCTATTAAGTTAAACAAAAAACAACAACAAATAAGTTTGCAATGGCTGCTAATTAACATCTCCAACAACAGGATTATATTGTACCAGGTGGTGAGTTTATGCGATCACTGAGGGAGTTAAAAAAAATCTATATACTTTAATTCTTTAATACAATAACTTTATGATGGCAAAATTATAAGACTTTTATACAAAATATGAGACATAATTTATTATTAATATATTTGATCTTCCCTTCCACCATGGCCCCTTAGGCAGAGAAGAGAGTACTCAAAGAACACCTGCATCCAAGCCAGCATATTATATATATATATATATTGTAACGATATATAAATATGTCGTTACATTTATTTAAAATAAAAACTTAAAAGTTCGCAAATAAAAGGAAAAAACTAAACGCTAAAATTAAAATGTTTGTTAAACATATATATATATATATTCGCACAGATGCTAAACTTTAAAAATATTTTTCTCATAAACAAAAAAAAAAAGTATTTGAACGTATTTTTTTTAATAAAAAAATACAAGATTGAAATATAAAAATATTTTAATAAAAAAATAACGTAAGTTAAAATAAAAACAGGTATTAATTAAGTCCTGTAATCTGTAAATGGAAATGATTGTTTATTAATTATCTAAAAGCTGTTTAATTAAAAGGTCAGATGAAAGGTTAGATAAGAGAAGAAAGAGATTTTAGCTTGACCAATGGAAGCAAATAAAGGCCCGGACCATAACGAAAAAACAGAACAGTGATGTTTTTGTTCATGGAATCTATAGGAGGACTATAAAAAGAAAAAATATTGAGTTCCAGTCAGTTTTTTCAACGTGATTTGATGACAACGGTAAGACGCACTTGCCGTTCTCTCTCATTTTTTTTGTTTGTTTTAAAAAAAATAAAATGAAAAGACTGTGATACCAGAATGGAACCAGCTAATGCTACCTCCAGAACATTTTCTTCCAATGGAGACGCTGTGGGAATTGCCAATGGGAACCTGGACTCTTATACCATAAGCTATATGAAATGAACAATTATTAAAATCAATTAAGAACTTTCATCAAGTTTTATAAATTGATAAACAAGCCAACTTAAAAGTTAAAACGGACTCTTATCTGACTTTTGTAAGTTTTTAAATCAAATTAATAATGTTTAATTTTATATGTTTTCCGATTGATAAACATCATTTCCATTTTTTTTTTTTTATTGTAAAGATTATTTAAATGTATGAAATTTAAGTTGTTTATAGATGCTTGCATGGATTCGTTTGCGGTTAATTATATTTTGGTTTTCATATTTGATCAAAATATATAGACATTCGATAAATAATGATACCTTACGGTGAGTATCTAAAATGTATTTATTCGGATGTCTTTTAAGTTATTGGTGACAACGCAAGTATCTTATGGTGAATACTATCGGGTTACTTATAAGTTTCCCTCTGCGATTGTCGGTATCAATAATTTTGTATTTTGATCGTTTATGTTTATTTTGAAATGTTTTTGACCATGGAATCTATGTAATCGATCTATACCCAACATTTTTAAACAAATCTGTGCGAACGTATTTAAATGTTAAAATTAAGTCGGGCGTGAATGGCTATATAGTTTTGTAAAGTTGTATTAAGAAGGGTAATCTTAGGTTATTCATTTCGTAGTTGAATTGGTTCAATGGATTGGATATATTTGTGTAATTAGTAGATGTAGTATGAGGTCCGCTACGGGCAGGATTATAGATATACGCCACACACCCTCTGTTTGCCTATGGATGGGTTTGTAAGTCGGCAGAAGACCGCAGTCCATTCCTATGGAGTTTTTTGTTTATTGTTCTACTTGCCAACAGATGTCACATTCCTGTTGGTGGAGAGTCAATGTCTTCTCTATTTCTACTTATTGTTCAGATGTACATTCCTGACAATATAGTATTTTGTGTTGTCGTATCATGCTACATTGAATACATGAATGTATCAGATGGATTGGCGCCAATTTGGTTGCGAAATTTGTTGCCTAAGGTTAAGTCAGGGAAGAATATTTTCTTTTCAAATGCAGATCTATGTAGTCTATTCATACTTGACTATCTAAATAATAATTAAACATTGAAACTTAGTTAAATGTAAAATTAAAAGTTAATATAAAAATCTAAAATGTTAAACTTATTCCTCAAAATTTAAATGTTATTTTATATGTGCGTAAATAAATAGTTTTATGTGTTAATTTCTGGCAGTGGCTTTTATTCTTTTATATTTAAGATATAAAATTTATAGATTTTTATCTCTGCGTCTCCGCTGAGCTAGTGACTTGGGCTAACGATCGGAATATTTAAATAAAGTGGAATCTTAACAGCGCGTATCTGCCTACTTTATAAATTTTTCTAGGCTCAAATGCCTAGATGGCGCCCTGGTAAGTGCAGATATTGTTTTTGCGGTTAGATTCGATCTTCACTTTCATTCCGATTGGTACAATATATATATATCTATCCACATTTGAAGGAAACAGATTTCTTCTCAACTGTTGAATTCAACACCACATTCAAATCACTTTTTTGTTTTGGAGTAAACCCTGGGTGCCAGTTAATTACCAAAGCAATCAATGTGCTTTGAACAATGGCAACTAATTCAACACCTAAGACAATCCCATAACTAGCTCAGTCTATTGTAATACATTCACAAATTATTGCTTTAATTAGTGGTAAAAAGAATTGACCAACAAACTCTAAGTTTAAAGATAATTTATTTAATTAAACATTATTATTCTAATTTTAACAATTTTATATAGGAACTTAATTAAACTATACAATGATAATGACATATAAGGACCACACACATTCGTAATTTATGGAATTAAATATAAGAGAACATTAAATAAATACATGAAATTCATAAGATCATAAAGCATTAATATATACATTTTACAAACATGCACATTTCTTTATGCATGCTATAGAGTTCATTATTTTTGACTCTGGGAGGCTTCAAATTATTGTAATGGCTACTTTAAATGGAAATAAGAAAATGTTGTTACCTAGAATTTTAGAACATGAATATGTTTTGCTGTTTGCTGTGGACTTTATTCTCAATAGGACTTTGTCTTCTTGCTGGTTGTTATTTTATGTGAAAATAATTCCAGCCGGCTGGATTTGAGGTTTTATGCTTAGTATTTCTGTGGTACTATTTTTAAATACAGTTAGACATCAGGTGGCTCCAGATTGTTATGCAGGCATCACTTTTACCAGGCAAGTTGCTGATCTTCTTTTAGTCTAAGGGCTGAAGCAAGATCGTATATTCCTAAAAGCTGCTCAACACTGCATGGTGTTTGATTCTGGATACATGCTAGGCTGATCTGATTAATTGACTGAACTGAACTGACTGCAATTTGAACTCTTTAATTAACTGAACTGGACTGATTGTCTGATGAAAAAACTGGACTATTTATTAGGATGACCTGTTGTCATTTTGGTATCTGCCAGCTATATTTGTTGTTGAAATTCTTTAGATAAGCTTTTGATTACTTGTTGTTTGAGATCTTTAATTAGCAGCCATTGCAAACTTGTTGTTTTGTGAATTTTGTTTAATTCATAACCATCACAAATTATGTGTTACAATATTTTTTTAACTTTCATTTATTCCTTATTATTAAACATGCACTTATATTTTATCAATTTTTATGTTTACAATCATTCGCGATTAACACACACATATATATATATATCTGCATTTCTTTAAACTATGGGAAAAGACTTATTTTCTTTAAATTAAATGCAAAGAGATAATATAAATCTTTTATGTAAAAGATTTATATGTTAAATTGATATCCTTTTAATTTTTCCCCATTCCAATTAATTAATTGTAACTTTTATTTCAAACTACTAATAATAGAAAAAAACTCTTTAGACTTTTAGTTTTATGTTTCGAAAGCAAACTGCATTTTGTTAAATAAAAAAAAACCTTTTTAGATTTTTATAAATAACTATTGAAACCTTTGCATTATTTATGATAATTTTATTTTAATAATTTGTAACCAAAAAATTATACATGTACCGATACGATATATATATATTGTACTGAGGTACATCGTGACGAATGTGTAATATACTTTAAAAATAATAATATTTAATAAATTTCATCTTTAAAATTAAAGTGGGAAAATTAAGTTAAAATAAAAGTTAAAAGTTGAAGGAAAAGAAAATTTAAAAACAAAAGAGTAGGGTAGGGGGATTTATTGTTAAAGAAAAAATAAATAATAAACAGTTTTAAAAGGAGGGTAAGATTTTTTTTATTTTAAGAAAAAAAAAGAAAGTGAAATAAAAATGATTTAAGATTACTTTTGATTAGTTCATAATAAAAGTAATAAAGAAAATTCATTTTGTTTTATAATAAAAAGAATTAAATGTGTGTGTGTGTGTGAAAATTTTGAATAAAAAAAAAAAGAAGTCCAATCAGAGTGACGTAAATGTACAATAATTTCACGAGATAAGAAATGCTGGATATAAGCAAACTTTGTCGTTGTTTAAGATGTTTTTTAATTTCAACATTCCATTTTTATTATATTTTTAAAATATTTCAAAATATTTTATAAAATCTAAGAATCGAAAGAAAACTATATAAATTGTTATTCAGACAAAATGATGCATTGTTAAATTTATCATATTGTGCAGCTAACTGGAGCCTTCTTTGTAATATCATCAGCAGATAGTTCAAAGGGAAAACATGTTCAGATAAAGTCAACAAAGCAATGGGGTGTTTATGCATAGATCCACAAATGCCATGTAACATCACGAATTGAGGGAAGATTTATGAGGAGTTCAGTGCTAACCAGTTAGAGATACCATTCTATAAAAATTACTTTTTGCTGTACGTACATCAAATTGTATTTCAAATCTTAGGTAATATTTAATTTTCCTATTCTCTAAGTCTTGTTCTTTTAAAACTGTGATAAATAAATAAATGAAACTTTCAACTTTACCAATTAGTATCTGGAAGATATAAATGATATGGGCCTCTGCATTCAACTTATTCAGAGACATTAATTGTATGTATGTATGTGTGAATTTTAATTTAATATGTTATGTATATTTTTAGTTATTTATAATGTATTAAAACATTTATTTAAATAAAGAGAGTGTGTGTGGTTGAATTATAAAACAAAATGATTATTTTTTTTTTAAAAAAAGATTTAAACTGTCATTGAAATATTTATATTGATATATGAATACACATATTTATGCTGAAATAATATTTTTAGTAAAGAGGGAATATTATTGATAAATGATTAAATTACAATTAAAAGAATAAGGATAATTTTTCTTTTAAAATAAGGATTTGTTATTTAAGGATACCAAAGTTTATCGGATGGTAAATCATCATTATTATTAAAATAGAATTTTTAGATTGGGCAGAGTTTTTTTTAAAGGCAGCTATAACTCAATGAGCCAGCTGGGACTTCAGGTACTGGATGGGCAAACATGTTAATTACTATGTGATTAACTGGCACCTAAAGGGTTTACCTTAAAACAAATAAAGTGTTTAGGTGTCCAGTATTTGTCGAGTAGCTGAGGGTTTATATTATTGGTAGCTTACTGCCAATGATATTGTTCACTCTACCTGAGGACCAGACACCTTCAGAGATTGGATGATTTTAGTAGTGAAGGGAGAATAATAATATATTTTTATTTGTTATTATATTATAAAGAAGGTGGTTGGTTCAATATATATATATGCTTAAAAGAAAGGATAGCTCATATATGACCATATATATATATATATATATATATATATATATATATATATATGCTTAAAAGAAAGGATAGCTCATATATGACCATATATACATATATGCTTAAAAGAAAGGATAGCTCATATATGACCATATATATATATATATATATATATATATATATGCTTAAAAGAAAGGATAGCTCATATATGACCACCTATTAGCTAAACTTATGTTTTGAATAGACTTGGTTTGATAGTGTGACAAATATTGGATACTTTTGATACGGTTGTAAGCTATCCTTATAACATATAACTGATCTTATTTGGATTAGTTTATTTTTAATGGTGAATTCTGTAGTACCTAGACTGTTCTATTCCCCTATCTTTTTTATTACATGATTTTTTTTTGTGGTCAATCTTCCTCTTTGGGGTTGATCATTAACCATTTGAGCTGCCCCTTTATTTTTTCTATATTGGGTGTTGGGTCACAGTCTTGCATTAAAAACCTCACTTACTCCTTTCTTGTTCTCCAGCAGGAATACATTTTGCCACATTTTTTTTATAATAATGGGACCTTCATATAGTGGAAAAGCTTCTTATACTGATTTTCCAATTGTTTACTGATCAAACCTGCTTCCCAGTTTTGAATATATAAGGATGCTTAGGCTTTTTCTTACTCCTCTTCTTTGCCATGTGTTCTAGATGCCTCCTGGCACAGGCCTCATTTTCGTAATGATTTACTATTTCTGGCTCCACTCGGAGTGACTTTTTTTTTTTTTTTATAAAATCAGGGTCTTTTGAAATGAAGTCATGCTGGAGTAAACCAGTGGAATCAAACTTATTCTGGTTAAGATATTTCAATATTATTGGGCTTTGTTTTACCCAATGTGATTGTTTCCAGAGTATGCTCTAAACAAGTCATTTAATTTTTCCATGACCCTATCACAAGGTTTAATTGGGGATTCCTTTTTAGCAGTTCTAATATAGGTATGGTATATTGTGCAAAATGTTTGTAAAAATTTATAATAGAAATTTCACAATTCCATAATGGACTGTACTTGCTTCTGACTGGTTGGTGTTGGAAAGTTCTCAATGGCCATTATTTTTTCTGGGTGAGGCAATGTTAACTGTTGATTTACCAAATGACCCAGAACTGTAATTTTCTTTATCACAAAATAACTTTTTGTAAAATTTATTATAATGTTTTTGTTTACACAATCTTGGAGAAATTTTTCCAGATGAGCCAAGTATTCTTCTAGGCAGGTGAATGCAATGACCACATCATTCACATAACATACCATGTGTTATTTGATTTTTTCTGACAGGGCTTGATCTAAGCACCATATCAAAACTGCACCACTATTAATGAGGCTGAACAGCTTACACGTGAACACACAAGTGTGCTTTTCATGTCTGAATGTGGTATATTTTCTATCTCATGCATCTAATAAGATTTGCCAATAGCTTGATATTAGATCTAGGATAGAGGAAGATTTTCCTGTTAGCAAGCCATGTGAAGACTTTTTGAATGGGTGAAGGCATGTTTCTTTCTGGGATAGTAATACTCTTGAGCTTTTTAGCATTCAAGCAGACTCTTATTGATCCATTTTTTTGACCAGGACTATAGGGCTATTGTAAGGTGGTGAACTCTCTATAATTCCAATCCGACTATTTCTGCAGCCTAATATTAATTTCTGGGTGTGGGGTGGCATGTTGTACCTCATTGTTCAGATGATTTACTCATTCAATAGTGGAAATGCTGTTAGTGACCTGAGATGTAATATTTTCCAGTGAAAGAACTGTATTGCATTTCCCCCTTTGAACCACAGTATTTTCACTAGAGATTAAATGTAGTTTTTCCATCCTGTCTCAGTACAAAAGATTCTAAGCAGTGCCACATGATAAGCCCTTAATATCTTTGATCTTTGAACTAAATACCCCCACTAGTCCTGTAGATGATTTCCAGAAATTGCTATCTTCTAATCTACCTGGAATTTATGAAATAGAAATAATTTTTGGTGCTTTCTAGGTGATCCATTGGACTTTCTTTTAGATCCCTTCTAACTCCTCTGATCTCATAAACAGTGCTACCAAGGAATTATCTTTCCTGTCTATGCTTTTTATACTATCCAAGTTATTTATTAATATGGGATTGCTTATGTTCTTCGATTAGGGTCTTTGGTTCATTATCTTATAGCTTATTTTTTGCTTCCTTTTGTGTTTGACCTTAATCTTTGGACCTTTTGTGTTAATTGCTGCATGTCTTCTCTTAGTGTGTATATATCCTCCTTGCATTTTTTCTTTGCTTTTTCCAGTTCTGTCTTTATATCCTTGACTTTTTTCATTGCTGTCTATTATTATCTGAGAACATCTACTGAACATTTTTTCTATGACAACCATAGTTTTTTTATTTGTTTTGCTCTTTTTCTTTTTAGGTTCTCCATCATTTTAGTGTCTCTGCCCTTTTTGTGCTTGTACTTGTTTACTCTCCTCTGCTCATTTTCTTTCTAGGTTCTTCATTATTCTAGCTGCCTCTGTCCTTTTTTCTGCTTATTCATGTTTACTCTCCTCTGCTCTTTCTGTCCATTTTCTTTCCATGACTCTTATTGTTTTCTTTATCTCTGTTACAAAATATGACTCTGGGGTATTCATCCCTGAATCTTTTGTTAATGGGCTTTGCATTTTTAATATCCTGCCTGAAAACATAACCCTGGTATCTGCTTTCATCCCATTACTTATCTCTTCATCTATTACATCTATGGTTGGTTTTCTATTTCTTTAATATATGTCGATAATTATTATACTGCATTTCAAATGCACACCAATGAAGCTATTATTTTAATTATATTTTATTCTGGTTTAGCACTTTTGGGACATATTTGCTCCCATATTCATAGCCTGCATCATTCTCACTTTTGTGTTATCATAAGCATATACAAATATATGCAAATTATTCAACCAGTCTATTTCTTGAAAGTTGAGAAGCAGGAATCTCATCTATTGATGGCATTCAGGTCATTCACAATGAAATACACCTCTTTTACTTTGCATTTGGCATGCTTTTTTTCAATCACATGATTTCAGCAGTGGTGAGTTCAAAATTGTGATTAGATGTTTTTTGGTATTTTAGAAATATCAAACTGCTTTCATTTTTAATGTGCAATCTGTTATATATATACAGGTGTTGAGATATTCTGATAGTGACAGTAGTCTGGGTTCCTCCATAGTACATGGCCCTGAAGATGACTTGTAGGCATGTTATTTTATATACCATAAGGGAGGTTGATCTGAATTGATTTTATCTTTGGAGTTGTTAATGAGTCTGTTAATAGCTAGGGGTTTGAAAATCTACTTTAAATTGCTTGGATATGTTTTTAACTAGGTCTTTGGCCACTTTGGGATGTATGGTAATACTATGCATGACTTATCCTCTTCATGCTGGTTATTTGTTAATTTTCTATGAAACTGCTTGATTTTCCCTGCTATAGTTCTGTATTTGAGTCCCCATTTATCAAGTCTTTGATATAGCATCCAATGTTAGTTTTCTTATCTGCTTCAAACTTACACAAGTGATGATTTCCAAATAAGAATGCTGACAGTCCTGCCAATTTATATGCCTTAGGTGTGTTTGAGTTTGGATGTGTGTAGCCTCTAGTTTCTAATTGTTTAATGATCATCCTATAATTGTGTCTTTCTCCCATCTCTTTCTATTTGTAAATCCAAATATCTCACTTCCTTTGCTTTGTTTTCCCATGTAGTATTTAGTGTCAGTTTTGTGAGTTCTTGAAGGTTGTTTTGGATACTTTCAGTAATATTTTCAAATGCTGCTATAAATAAATCATCCATGTATCTTGTATATATTGTTTTCTGGGCTATTGTTAAGTATTTAATTATTACTTGCTGTTCAAAGTGATTGAGTAATATTCCTGTCATAATGCCATTCATGGGGAGACCCATTGGCCAACCATCCCTCACTCTGTACCATTTCCCTTCGAGTGTTATTATCGAGCCATGCCAGAAATTCTGTTATGAACTTAATATGCTTCTCAGGGTAATTTTTGTCAGCTCATTATTGATTATACTGATTGACAGCTTCCTGTCTATAGATCCATATAATTCAGCTACATCCAGTATGGCAATTTTAAAATCTGATTTGATTTTATTCCACCTAATTTTTTCTACAAATTCAAAAAGATGATTTGATTGTATAATCTTCAAAACCAATGGCTTCAACCAGCTGCTGATTGACCAGCCAAGCCATATTAAGATTGTGCACTCCTTGAAGTCCAACATGAGCCTCAGGAGTGCATTCAGCTTGTATAGTTTCACATTAGTGCACATTCTTGGAGTATTTTGTTGTTGTTATATTCTGCCAACCAACTAAAATTTTAATTTCACAATCTGTGTGGCACTCTTATTAATTCTTTTCTTTCCATCAGTACTAATCAGTTTCCCTTATTCTCCTTGAGGCAAATGATTGTGTAATCTGCAAGAAACAACCTTGTATTTCTAATTTTCTCACTCCAGTTGTCAAATTAGTGTTAATCTATATGTGTTTAATTGTCTTGGCTATACCAGTAACAATATTATCTCTGCTAGGGTTATCTATTAACCCAGCCTCTACATCGGCTAGTAACTCCATCTTTGGGTGCTTCCACTTGCTTACCACAGATTTCAGTTCCAGCACTAAGACTGCACTTATCCCTATTGGCAGTATTGCTGCTGTTCAATTGACATATGCCTGAATCCCTGCCACTGCAATAACAAGAAATCTAATTTATGCTCTAATTTGTTAACTATTCTCGATACTAAAATACCACATTTTGCTGTTATCCACTGTGGAATTATTGTATTTGCCATTGTCTTCCACCATATTTTCTTTACATTGTTTAATGCTCTTCTGCAAGCTTTTATAATTAAGTTGAGCAGCTTTGTTGCAGTTAAAAATTGCTCTTTTTTAGTGATCCCTATGGAAATAATAAAATCTATTCTTGGTAATCTGACAATGGAAACTAAAATCTTTTTTGTTTTTTTTTATTAATTACTCCACCGTCTTATATCATCTTCCTGAATAGCCATCTTTTCTTGAACTCCAGCTTCTGTTGTCCAATGAATGATGATATTTTTATTTATACCTGAATAATAATATTTTTATTTATGTTTGAACTCAAATCTATCTCCCTACTTGCTACCTACATAATTTAAACAACACCTGCCATTTTATTTATTTACAAGCCTCCCATAATAAAACCATGTAATAAAACTATCTACTAAAACCAGGCTTGGCCAACAGTTTTTGTCCAAGGGCCACATTAGAAAGAAAATTTTTTTCACGGGCCGGATGAAATATTACAGTGATAAAAAAATTGACCACAAACGTATAGGCATGTCAATTAGAAGCTACATCCAATCACGAGAGCTTTATTCGCAATAAAGTGATCAAAGCTTGCTCTAGTAGTCTAGTTTAAAAGCTTCATTGAGTTCGTTACAATAACATATCTATAAAAACTACAACTGTATTACTAAAATCATTACGAGTGGTTATTCAGAAAAATAAAAATCGATTTTAAACAAGTACACCAAAGAGCTTTTAAAATCGCAATTTATTTTTCTTTTTTTAGTTAGTATAATTTATTTTTTAGATAACGTACAATGAAAATTGGTTTTTGTTTCATATTAATCTATTTAATTTAATTAAAGTTAAAATTGGAGAGAATAAAAATGATATGCAGATTACTGATCCAGATAAACAAAAAGAAAATTCATAAAGAAATCTTTTATATAAAAAATTTAAGGAACAAAAAAACTAAATTTATTTTAGTTACTTACTGCGAATCTATGAACTGTGATGCAATGGAAAGTAGCAAAAAAAAGTGCAGTTTCTATCTTACTTACATATATCGATTTCCAATAATCAAAAATGCTTCTGGGGGCCACATAACTCATAACGTGGGCCGGACCCGGCCCGCGGGCCATATGTTGGACATGCCTGTACTAAAACTATAAATAAAAAAAATTTTTTCACCATGTAGTTCCCCTTTTCCATTTTGTTTCTTGTTTAATCACTCTGTTCTCCTGAAAAAAAAAGAGAAATTTTTTTAGTATACAATCTTATTTCATTATCATCCAATCAGTTTCAGCTGATTTATTATGTGGAATATATTTACAGTAAAGTCAAGAGAGAGAGCAAAAAATTAAAAGAAGCTACATTTTTATATTGCACCATTTTCAAAAAAATATTTTTTTTCCTAATCCTAGAAATTCCTACATTTATATAAACATTTCAGGGGCTACATTTATCAGAATGGTCCCGCTTGGGATGTCAGATTATAAAAAAATATAATGGTCAGAAAGTATAGTTGCTTTAACCTGACCCTGAGACATAGATAAAGGGGGTTTGAACATCACCCACCTCTCTAAATTGTAACTAAGCGACCCATTCCCTTAACCTCTCAAGTGTTAATTTTCTTAATGCAGTCCAGTGGTCAGGTAGAGAGAAGACTCTTTGGAATCCTAGACAAAATACTGATCAAATTTACATATATAAAAGAATGGACATCTACAAACTTTGTTACTATTATAAATTATAGTTTATTGTTAGCTTAAACTTATCTAAATTTTATTTAATGAAATTATTTACAAATAACAAGAAAATTCCCACATATTGAAGCAATAACATCTCTAGGCCAGATCCATGCTTCACATATTTCTAGATTACTAGACAAGGATCAAACCTGATCCATGCATGTTACGATGTTTGTAAAACTTTCCGTCTGCCATTTTATCTACATATAAATATTAGGCCAGTAAATAAGTTATTAAAGTATTAATTTTCTATTAAAATGTTTTGCTATAAATATTAGAGGTTCCCAGATATATATATTGTAACGTTTTTCGTATTACTAGGCCACTATACACCTCAAATTTATATTTGAGCATGAGTTGATCAAGCTGTATCAAAAGAAAAAAGAAAGTTGTATTTCTATTCTCAACACAGCTATTTTTCCTGATCAACTTCGATCTAGAACTATTACTGAGTACAATCGTGAGCAGAACCAGTTTTTAATTTCTACTTGAGGGCGCCAGAGTCGTTAGACCCACTGAGACTGCATCAAACATATTGTAGCCCGTAAGGTAATAATTATACGATCTGAGTTAACATTCTCGTTAAGAAGAAGATATCCCCATTTTTTCTTAATTACGGAAATTAAATCTATCAAAAAAAAATAATTTGTATACCGATCTAAGTTAAATAACTAAAGGTAAAACTTAAATAGAATAGCATTAATTTTATACACGTACAATGAAAGTGAAGTTAATAATAAAGATTTATTCTAACTCGTCAAGCATTCAATATTTATGATTAAGACAAAATTATAATGTTGGAAAAGATGGTGCATATGAATTCAATAATTTGATTCAAATATTGGAGTAATAATTATTTAGTCTTATTTTTTCATAGTAATAGTTTAGTTCATTTCTCAGTTTGCAAATCTTCTGATCCAAGAAAAATTTATGGGATAACATTTCCATTCAATTCACTATTCATAAAGCTTTATGTAAAAAAATTTATGGCCATTTACTTACTGGTAAGTTGACATTAAGTAGGTCATCGATCTTCCCGACGTACAATTCAGTTAGTGGGTAGTCCGCAGTAGTTGTTTTTCTTTTAGTTTTATTTCCGAATCTCTGATCTAATTTAGGTAGCCAGATGATGATCTAGGTGACTTTTTTCGAGAGAAAGTGTCGGCAAACGATAGAGTTCTACTCACTCATGGCGAGCGATTTCAGTTCGTATCTAAGTGGACACATTTTATTAAAAAATACGAGGCACTTCAAATTGCTCAGCACTATTGGAACAATAAGAGAAAAAGACCCCTTTTCAAATCTGTTGGCTCCTTTTATACTCCTAGATTCTTTTTAGAAGCTCTGCGCACGTTCTTTTTTTTTTCTTTGTTCTACTTTATAAACTTCTACATTATTCTCCTTTTCTTATTACAAAGTCTGTTTTTTCATTAAGAATTTCTGCCATTTTTAATTACTATCAGAAAGTTGTTTCTGATAGAAATCTTTCACCTTTTGAAATTTCCTTTCACTATTTGAATCAATGATTCAATATGCACTTTCCAACATTGAATTTATTTTAGTTAACTTATTTCTAAAAAAAAAGAAAAATTAAACTTTCACTGTACGTTTTTTTCTTCTTTAAAACATTATGCTACAAAAAAAATAAAGATCGTGTTCGCTCTCCTTTCTTTTTTTTATAATACCTAATATCAAAAAGTAATTTGTACCGTATATATAAATAAATATTATGTTACAAAAAAAAATAAAGATCGTGTTCGCTCTCCTTTCTTTTTTTTTACAATACCTAATATTAAAAAGTAATTTGTACCGTATATATAAATAAATGGTATAATACCACTGGGGCAGGGGAATGAGAATAAAATATAGGTTTAAACTAATTTTATTCTTAATAATTGTTTATGCCCATATTCGTGTGTTTTGTTTTATTAGCGCGCTGATATATTGTGTAGACTCATTCAACAAGCGACGTTCGGCGGGAATGCAAAATATTTCCACATTCATCTGTGTCCTCTCCGCTTAATCATAATAGTAACGCTAAGGCTCCCAAGTTATAAGCACAAACGAGCATTGCTCATCGTTTTGAGTCTTACAGGCTCGTGGCAACCTGGTCCGTCCTCCCCAAAATCGGGATCTCTGCTAGAAATAGACTGATGAGCATTTAAAGACGTCTTATGTTACATACTGCATACTAGGACTTGGGGTTGCTTTTTCCCCTCTTCAGTAACCGCCTACCCGGTCAAATACTTGTGACTTCGTTTACACCAGCCGCAATCGTGTTTCTCTTTCTATAAATTAATATCTATATATTTTAATATTCTAGTTGTACGTTTCCATATCATTATTTTTTTTCGTTTTTTCCGAGGCATATCCGAGATCTGCAGGGTGTCATCCGGCCCACTTTATCTCTCAATGTTATCTATCACTATAACTGGTTGATGGCGGAGGTGATAGGGATCGAACCCCCTCTCTGTATTGCTCGCACCAGTCTCTCCATTTTATGTCAAGGTCTTCTCTCTTGTATTTATTTTCACTCCTAAACTTTTCGTCTAGTGCTGGAGGTCTTGCACGGATTCCCTTCCCTTTATTTTTAGTTGGGGACCCCTTATCTTTCCTTTGATTCCCAGCACTATTAGTCAACACTATAGTGTTCAATCGTATTCGACCCTTCTGGTTTGGTAATTTGTCGAAGTGTTTAGGACTCGTCTCTTCTCCAGTGTTGTCATTCTCAAAAGCACTAAGCAATTCTGCCATTCTCTCTACTGTCTCACATCCGGTACTTATCAACAGATGCCCTACTGGATTGGGAAAATTTTTCGCGTAATCTTGATAATCTGCTTTTCTGTTAATTTGCACTCGTCAGCGCCGTAGTTGCGCCCTTGTTTCCAAAAAATGGTACATACGCCCTTCTGTTCTGCATTTCTCTTGCACCACTCTATTCTTAATTCGTTCTTGGTGGTCCTCGTTCCAATAGCATTTGATTAATATTTGACCATACTGTGTAAAGTTATTCGGTTTCTTAAACAAGGATTCCCACCAAGCTTGCGCCGTCCCTTGTAAATGATTAACTGCCAGCATTAGTTTAACTTCTTCCGACATGGGGTTTATCGCGAGTACCCCTGCGGCTATTTAAGTGTTCCATGGTGATTCTCCATCTTGTCCATAGAAAATTTTTAATTTCAAAAAGGGGTTTACTGCACTCACTTTTCTCTATTTTCTTGAATTTTATCTCTTGGCTTTTTGTTTATCGGATCTCAATTCTATCACTTCTGTGCTCTTGACCCTTTGCTATTTTCTCATCTACTACCTTTATTAACTCTTCTTTCATTTCTTTAATCTCTACCCTTATTTCTTCTTTCAATTCTCTGACCATCTCTGCCATTTCTTTTTTTATATCTTCTTTGAATTCTGTCATGCATTCGTATAATAGTTTTTTTATTAAGGGTCCAAGCCCTCATTTAATTCTTCCGCCCTTCTGCCATATTTTGTATATTTTTATTACTTCTCAATTTCATATATGGGTGTTGCTTATTTTTGCTACAGTAAACAAAATCTTAACGCTATCAATTGTTACGATATAAATACAATATTTTATTTTGCTTTGCTAATAAATTCGCTCACCGACCTCCTCTCTTTTATCACCCTATAATCTCCCGTCCCCCTCTACCTTTACCGTCATTTCTTACCTTTGATCAGTTTTATTTATTATTTAATAATTTATAAGCTATTATTTTCTTTCAATATAGCCTTATTTAAAATCTTACTCTAAAAAAACTTTTGTAATCGTACGCAATAACTTTTTAGACTTGCGCACTATTTGTGGTCATATTTATTTTCCCTCGGACATTAAATTCTCAATTTTATGCCGTTTTTAAATTTTCTCAGGTCGTGGTTTTTTTTTCTTTTCGTAAGCCTCGAGTTGGGCAAGCCATTGTAATGTTTTTCGTATTACTAGGCCACTATACGCCTCAAATTTATATTTGAGCATGAGTTGATCAAGCTGTATCAAAAAAAAAAGAAAGTTGTATTTCTATTCTCAACACAGCTATTTTTCCTGATCAACTTCGTATACCGATCTAAGTTAAATAACTAAAGGTAAAACTTAAATAGAATAACATTAATTTTATACACGTACAATGAAAGTGAAGTTAATAATAAAGATTTATTCTAACTCGTCAAGCATTCAATATTTATGATTAAGACAAAATTATAATGTTGGAAAAGATGGTGCATATGAATTCAATAATTTGATTCAAATATTGGAGTAATAATTATTTAGTCTTATTTTTTCGTAGTAACAGTTTAGTTCAATTCTCAGTTTGCAAATCTTCTGATCCAAGAAAAATTTATGGGATAACATTTCCATTCAATTCACTATTCATAAAGCTTTATGTAAAAAAATTTATGGCCATTTACTTACCGGTAAGTTGACATTAAGTAGGTCATCGACCTTCCCGACGTACAATTCAGTTAGTGGGTAGTCCGCAGTAGTTGTTTTTCTTTTAGTTTTATTTCCGAATCTCTGATCTAATTTAGGTAGCCAGATGACGATCTAGGTGACTTTTTCGAGAGAAAGGTCGGCAAACGATAGAGTTCTACTCACTCATGGGAGGATTTCAGTTCGTATCTAAGTGGCCACTTTTATTAAAAAATACGAGGCACTTCAAATTGCTCAGCACTATTGGAACAATAAGAGAAAAGACCTTTTCAAATCTGTCGGCTCCTTTTATACTCCTAGATTCTTTTAGAAGCTCTGCGATTCTTTTTTTTCTTTGTTCTACTTTATAAACTTCTACATTATTCTCCTTTTCTTATTACAAAGTCTGTTTTTCCGTTAAGAATTTCTGCCATTTTTAATTACTATCAGAAAGTTGTTTCTGATAGCAATCTTTCACCTTTTGAAATTTCCTTTCACTATTTGAATCAATGATTCAATATGCACTTTCCAACATTGAATTTATTTTAGTTAACTTATTTCTAAAAAAAAAGAAAAATTAAACTTTCACTGTACGTTTTTTTTTTTCTTTAAAACATTATGCTACAAAAAAAATAAAGATCGTGTTCGCTCTCCTTTCTTTTTTTTATAATACCTAATATCAAAAAGTAATTTGTACCGTATATATAAATAAATATTATGTTACAAAAAAAAATAAAGATCGTGTTCGCTCTCCTTTCTTTTTTTTACAATACCTAATATTAAAAAGTAATTTGTACCATATATATAAATAAATGGTACAATATATATATATAGAATTACAGACAGAAACTTTTATAAAAATCGGTTGTTTTCTCATCCCTGGTGTTCTCCACAGGATGGCATTGATGCTAATCAAAAACATATACATATAACGATTCCGGGCCTGACCTAAATGATCGATTTGATATAAAAAGATCTGATTTCTTAGATTTGTAATAAAATATTCTACGAACTAATACTATTATAAGATGTTAGTTTTTTCTTTTTTGTAATAAATGTTTATTAATCTTATCTTGTTTTTGAGTGTGTGTATGTGTGTCTTTAAAGTTACGGTGTTTTTCTAAATTTTTTTTTTTTTCGACTTTACGTGTGTCTTTTTAAAGTTACGGTCTTATTTTTTGCAAGAGTAAATCAATAATTTTATTCAAAAGCAAGATGTAATAAGTAAATTTTTATTAATCATCTTGTTTTTGAGTTTGTGTGTGTGTCTTTAAAGTTACGGGGCTTTTTCGAATTTTTTTTTTTTGGACTTTAGGTGTGTCTTTTTAAAGTTACGGTATTTTTTTTGCAAGAGTAAATCAATAATTTGATTCAAAAGCAAGACATAATAAGTCAATGTTTATTAATCTTAGATTGTTTTTGAGTTTGTGTGTGTCTTTAAAGTTACGGGGCTTTTTCTCATTTTTTTTTGGACTTTATGTGTGTCTTTTTTTAAAGTTACGATATTTTTGGTCAAGAGTAAATCAATCATTTTATTAAAAAAGCAAGACGTAATTCTAAATCTATCAAAAGTAACATAATTTATATACTACAATTTAGAATTGATACCCGACTACTATTAGTAAGGACCGTCATTGAAAGACTCAATTGAAAAATGATACCCGACTAATTTCCGTTTTCTTTTTTTTTTTGGGGGGGGGGAGACAGTAATGAATCAGAAAGTGGGTTGTTTTTGTTAAGTCTGTCTATATAAAAAGGGTACCATTATTGAAATACTAAATTTAAAAATGATAGCTGACTAATTTGTGTTTCTTTTGACAGTAATTAATCAGAAAGTGGGTTTCTTTTTTTTTTTGGTAAATCTTTATGTATATATAAAAACAAACAAACTGTAATTCAAATACTCCATTGAAAAAAATCAAACCCCGTTGAATTTTTTTTTTTTTTTAAAGACAGTAATTAATCAGGAACTGGGTTGTTTTTGTTAGTGTGTAGATATAAAAACTAATCTTATTTTGAAATAATAAATGTAACAAAAAAAAAAAATAATAGCCGACTAATTTTCTTTTTTGGACAGGTAATTCCTAATAATTAGACACTGGGTTGTTTTTGTTTGTGCATATATACATAGCAAAAGTAACTGGTCACGGACGAATTCTCACAAAAACGGTACTTTTCACCTGATCCTTCAAATTTTTTCCCTTCTGCACCCTTAAAAGCAATTTTTGAGGGTTACCCATTCGTAATGGAATCTTCAGGACATTATTACTAAACTTACAACAGTAAAGTAAGTTACAACACATTAAAAAAAATAGACGTCTTATCAAATTTTAAAAAACTACGACTGCTTCAAATACACACACTCTCACAGGAAACTACAGAGAAAATAGATATTCTACTATTATGAGAAAATGATGAACAAAATCAACTACTATGGCAGCCAATCAAGGCATTTCTTTCTCTTTGCTTTTAGCATAGAAAAAAGCCATAACCGGCAGCTGTTGGGAACTCTTTCTGTGTTTTATCATAGAAAGAAGTCTCTTTGTGTTGGCTTCTGTCACCTCCACTGCCTCCTCCATCCAACATAATGTGAGGACTCTTTTCTGCTTTTATAACTTAGAAAAATTCCTCTTTTGTTGGGTGAAGGCCAGTGAAATGGTATATTTTTAGGAATTGACCTAGAAATAGCGACATCTCGAGGCGAACACCAGGGATGAGAAAACAACCTAAAAATCAATATATAAATTTTTAATATATTTTTTTAAAGTATTTTATTCTGGAGATTTGCTTCCACAATAAACCTTACTAACATTCCGTAGCATCAAACAAAAGAAAATCCATTAACAAAATGGTAATAGATTTTCTAATTAAAGTAAAATTAAAATACAAAAGATAATTTAAAATATAAATTCCTCAAATCGACATTTAATTAAAAATAGATTTGAAACAATTAAATCATTGGGTTTATCAGGAGAGTTGATCAATACACTATAAATATACTTTAGATATTCCAACATAGCCACTTAGCCTGGTGGGTGATAAAGGGAATTTCCCAAAAATAGTTTAAAAAGGTATAAATAGCCAAAGAAAACAATAGAAGTCAGCCAGTCAGTCTTTGTCAGCAATTGCCTGGAAAATCCACATCAGTCAAATTTTTAAAATAATGATAAAACTGTTTCAAAGTATGGTAGCAGAATAGATGACATCAATCTGCCCATCTTCCATGTCCTAAATATGATCATCAAAATTCCATAAGCCAGAGAAACCTCATAAAAATGAACTGCTGAACTGTTGAACTCTTTTATTCAATTCATAGCTAGCTATGCCTGTGCGGAAATTCAGTTTTCATCGTGAGATTCCAACTTTTACTCAGACTCATAATAAATTAGATAATATGTTTCCAATTTGTTATTTCTAACCACCTAATTTATTCTTCTAAAACTCCAGTGACCCAATAATGTAAATCCTGCTAATTGTAATGTCTTCTAAAAATGTAATCCTTATAATGTAATTTAAATGTAACTTAATATTCTGTAAAAATATACTTACTATTACTTAAAATCTAATGTCTTTCCTCTCTTTCTATCTGTTTTAAAATTATGCCTTTAATGCAAAACTTCCTTCTAATTGCAGTTTAGAAAATATTATTATTAATTACCTAAAATGAAATGAATATATGCCAATTTTTGTTCCATCTCAACAAAAGCTTTATTTAAATAAATATTTTGCTGCCTATTTCCCGATCAATGTTTATCGGTAAATAAAAATAAATAATTCCCTAGCTCTGAAGATTTTGGAGCAACCTTTGTTTTGTTGAGATGAAACCATTTTATATTATTATGTGTTTTTTTTTATATTTATATGTACACGGTTTAGTTGTGGGGAGACACTAGTTTCAAGTATGAAAGTTTATTTAGTTAAATTATTTCATTTTAAAAAGTGAATAGGAGAGGGTTTATAAAAGTTATATTCATGTTAAGTAAGAGGAAGGAAATAGAAGGTCATTTGGAATGTTAGTGGGATTTTGTGCTGAAGGGAGAGACATATCGCTCATTACAAATATTCATAATAATAATTAATGCTTATTTGATTCCTGTTTGTCTGATTTTGGTCAATCCATATAACATTTGTGTAATCTTTAGCTCAGCACAATTCTATATTTAAATGCTAAAATATATTTTCCAGTACTTTTATTTTGCCTCGCCGGCATTTAGCTTGATTACTTGTCTTTTGTTCTTTGTGATCACTAGATCAAAGCTAGCCCACATGATAATTTCACTGGCCATGATTTATCAGGATATGAAAGCCAAAAATGGGAAAAACTGGGGCAAGCTAAGCTCATCTAGTCTTGGTGATTCTCATTTCTTTCACCTGAAATATTTTTAGGTATGCTAATGGCAAAGACCATTTTTTCTTTATTTCTTGGTATCACGGGAATGGGGGCAGGTAAATTGAGTCTAGGCTGGTAAGGTAATATTGAATGCTGGGATTTTTTCACTTTCCTTTTGTCTGAACATATTATGGCAGATTGACCATGATCTGATTAATTTATGTATATTTTTTAAACCTCAAAACATTTATGTGTGAATATCGCAATCCATTTATATTTTAAATGTGTCACTCTCTTTGACACCAGTTCCTATAGTTTGAGTTAATCATTTCTCTCTTAAAATAAATTCAATCATAAGAAAATTATGTTTAAAATAGCTCTTTAAAATATCCCTTCTGATATCTCAGACTTGGGTGGGCATCTTCCATAGATCGCTAATCGTGACATTTGTTATATTGACATATAAACTATACTACTCTCTCGCCAGAGGCATAATAAATAACAGAATAGAAATTTGTGTTAAATAATATATGAAATCAAATCAGAGACATTAGATAAATTATAAAAATGTTTTATTAAATATATATGTGAATTTAAGCTACCCTGTGGTTTGTCTCTATTCCTTCATTCTAAAATTAGTATTTTCTAATTAATTATTGTGCTGCTATCTGATGACTCAAGGTCACACACATACCATTTTATATTTAAATAAATAGATAGTCTAATTAAAGTTAATAATTAGAGTTACACATACAAATTAGTTGAGGCTCATGCTCCACTGTTGATGCTAGTGGGCCGGAGTGTGAAAAAGATTAATTGCGTGTCTTGAAAATGTTGTTAATTAGTTTGCAGATTTAGAGAAAGGGTAAACAGGGCAGAATCCATAAGTATTCTTTATCTTTGATCTGGCATATGTTTGGATTTGAGGTACTTTTATCCAGTCTGTGAATTGTGTTGAGTTATCATACAATATCGACCGGTACAGTATGCACATAAGATTTAGTGATAACTTACCAACTTTTGAAATAAAAAAAAACCCAAATATTTGATGTGCATTATTAAACATAGAGAACTTTTTAGAGAGGAAATTCAGAAATTAATCTATGTTGCAAGAACATGGTAAAGTCAACATGTTTAAATTAGCTAAACAAACTGGAGACTGAATTAAACATAGCCTCATTTATACTAATATATATTGTGACCTGAATGGGAACAAGAAACAAACTTTAATTAAATCATATTGTATCAGTGGCAAATAACTGCATTTAACTAAAAGAAAAATGAAATAGGGCTAAAATTTTTAAAAATTTGTGTTAATGGTCTAAAACCTTATGTGAGAGTTGCTTATGGATGTTAGTTGGGAATTTTATGAGCATTTAGTATTATTATTGTATTTGATGAAATATTTAATGGTAGAAAGGGGGTGGCTTATTACAGAAATTGTTGATGTATAAGTTAAGTTGATGCAAATTTGTTTTATTTATTTATAGAATAGTGTTGGTATTTGTTTAGATGGTTTTCTAATCTGTTTATTCATTGGCACACCCATCTATTATAGGTAATATAATCAGTGAAATATGTTTAACCAATAGCCATATAAGTTATATTTTAGTCAGGATAATTTAGTATTCATATAGCAGCATGTGTGTGTATGTATGTCTGTATCATCTTCCAATTTCATTTTCATATTTAATTATAGTACAGAATTTTTCATTTTACAATAAAACACTTAAAATTACAGCAAATATCTCTGATAACAGGTGCAAGTATATTTTGAGTGACTAATGGATCTCTGGATTAATGAATTATTTGACAAACTAAATTGTGTTATCAATTACTTTATTTAATGGCTAATTAATGCTTATTTATTTTAAAAGTGTATAAAATATTATTTTTTGTTTTATTCGGCTGATTTAATTTAGAAAATCAAATGATTTTTTTTAAGAAAAGATTTCTTGAATATTTATTGCTTAATTATCTGAATGCAAAGGATAGAGGTAACCTTTGGAGGATAAGGTGATCTCTTGATTGATGGAAAGGAGATATATTTAAGTGATAGTCAGTAATAAAAGATATGTTTCTGCCACTTCTTCTATGTACATGGTTCTTTCCAATCTCTTCCAGAAATCAAGTTGGTTAAACTCAAAAGTATATATTTTTTTAAACATTAATATTTTCTAAAATTTAGTATTGGAATTCTAGCTACCAGACAACTTTAAGAAAAAAATGTCAGGCTAATTTTTTTTTTACAAGGTATATTTTCTTCACTCTCCACTCAATTAAATTTTAAATTAACATTATCATTTGAAATGTATTTATATGCTTATAACCTAAATCTACTTTATTTGCCTATATTTTCTATTGATAAGGAGAAAATGAAATTGCGTGAACTTTATAATCATTTAAGGAAATTTATGCAGGACTGTTTAACAAAGCCTATCATAGACTCTAAGTTTAAATTCTCTTCTAATTATATAAAAGTTAAGTTAAAATGAGATGTGTGTATAATTTATCATGCTATATTTCAAACTACTACATGATAATAACCAAGTGTATCATTCATGTTTATGAAATATTTTATTAAAAAGAAAATGAATGCGTGGCTTACAAAGAACTAACCAATAATTAGTATAATATGTACCTGATTTAAGTCAAGTAGAAAAACATTAATATTATATATATTTCTTGTTCTCCTTGGTATGTGGATGTGTCATAAAAGAAAAAATATTGTTATCTAAGGAATTTAAAATTTTCTGTGAACAATTAGCAGCAGACCAAAATAATTGTATTCATGCTAGCTTATGAAGTTTATGGAAAGCCAATGTTTTTTTGGAAGCCTGCTAAAGTTATTACTAAGTTGGCAATTTCCAGAATTAATTAAATGGCCAATATCAAACAAATATGTAGCTGAAATTATCTATCTATTATCTCCATTATTATAAAAGTTTATTACTTACACATTGTATTAATGAGCTCAATTAGTTATTGCTAAGAACATTTGAGATGGCTTAATTAAATCCAAAATTGTGAATGTTTAGCCTATAGGAATTTCTCTTCATGTTTTACTAACACATACTCATGTGAAATCGTCATCCCTGTCTTCACATTATTCAGAAGACTTTATGTTAAAGATTTTGCAAGTAAATTTTTTTTAAGTTAAAAAAGAGTAACTATTTTTTTTTTGTTATTGATATCTCATAGACAGATAGATAGGTTTATTTATTTATTTGCTTATTCATTTTGTGCCATTTTCTTGACTTCAAGAACATCTCAGATAGCATATTACAAGTTGCAATATGTCAGTAATTGATCATTATTTAAATATAATTTTTTATGTGGGTTATATATACACTTATGTGTGATTTATTGAAGGGAGATATTTCTCTATTTAATGTCTCAAAAGTTAGAAATTGGCTTAGAGAGTAGTAAATGTATGAAAGATAAATATTGTTGTCAGAAATGGTGATACCCCATTGACAATAATTACTGCAATTTAAAATTTTGAAACAGCTAATAGTTTGTCATAAACTAGAAGTTTTTATTTTCAGTTTACTATTTACTTTACCATAACATTTGCATACTATATAATTTGAAATTATTTACATGCTCTTATTCATACATATGTGTGTCTGTCTTGTGTAGTCTATTTCATATATAATTAGTAAATATTCAATTTTATGACTTTGTTTCTCTCTGTTGGTTTCAGATAATGTCATATGCTAAAAGAGTTGAAAGAATTAGATACCTATCTGTGTGTGAATTTATTTTCCAATGTTAGAATGAAATGTATTAAGTAGCTGTGAGAAAGAAAGTTATGGGTGATATGTGCTATGTTGATTGGGATTGAGAACTCTCTCCCTTAATATATCTAAGTATTTGCCATGAGTGAAGTATATTTCCAGATTATGTATTCATGCATTTTAAAGATGATATTTTATGAAGTTGAGTAGTGTATTCCCCTTTTATTCTGGTGGTGAGACTGAGTTCCACACCAATCATATACCTCAAAATTAGGTGGGGAGTCATTATTCATCGTTTAGATTTATTAGTCAAGAAGCTTGTTTATTCCTCATGTGCTTAATTGTTCCTTTTGAATATTTTTTTTTTGTTATCATAGCTGTCTGTAATGTAGTTAGTAGTCAAATGAATGGTAAGATTAAATTCTTTATGGAATATTTAAAGCAGAAATAGTGTTATATTTGTTGGTTGGTTTATGGCATTATCCGTATTATGACACTTATTTAGTAACTCATAAGTAAACCAACAAGATGTAAATATATTGATTTTATCTTAATTATAGCATAAGATGGGGCATGCACACATAATGCAAATAACCTTGCAGACATGAGAGTATAGTATTATTAAATTTATACATCAGGAACTAAATATTCTAGATTATATCATGTTAATTTACCACAAGCTTTAAATCATCAAATCATCAGAATGATTTATTTTTTATTTTGAATGTGTGAAAAGTATAGCTATTTAAAAGGATTATTTGATTGAGTTATTTAAGATTACTCTCTTGACAGCCAAAGTTATTAATTTATTTTATCCCAATAAATGATAGTGTGACCTCTCCAACTTGTATATTTGAGCCCATAATAAGATATTTATTTATCCAGTGTTGTTTGCTAATAAAAGATGTTAGAGTTAATTAACAGCCTAAATATATTCGAAGTTAGAATATGAGAGCATTATTTTATTTGTTTATTCATGTCTTATAAATGTCTAATCAATAAATAATAAAGTGTGTAATAAAAAGAGATATCAAATCCAGATTGACAAATGTATTTGTAAATTTAGGAATTAGAATGAATAGTCCCAATGTGAACCAATTATATTTATTTTGATTGCAAAATGTAAATAAATGCTTTATTTATTTATTCAAAACTTTGTCTCGAGTTATTCTTATATGCATTCGTATTCTAGTTTCCACATTCCACATATCTATTACAACATAAATGCACTACTTTATAAATTTGATAATGAACATACTTAAATCTGATAATATTGTTCTCTTGATCCAAACATTATATGAAATACTTTATCATTTGGTAAACTTATGAAGAAGGTTGTATACTCAGTTTATTATTTAGACAATGATGTGAGATTAAAATGTACCCTGTTTCCTTCATTATCTAATTGCTAGTCCAGTGAAACATCATTCAACTCATTCCATTTTTTTTTTTATTATAATAGTTATAAGTTATTGTATAATAGAATTTCTTTCAAATTGTATTAAAGATTCCCTGAGATCTTATTTCATAGTTCCAACTTAATATTAATTTAACTATTTAAAACGAAGATGTGCTAAATGGTAGAGTTATTTAATATCTTTTTTTTTAAAGTTATATTGTAGCTAATATAAGAGTGTATTTAGATGATGGAAGAGATCAAATTGAAATTATAGTTTATTAGCTTGAATAAATGAAACTTTATTGATTTCTATCCTCTGGTTGATTAACAAATGAGGCATATATCTTATTTTAATGATCAATAGTATTTCTCCCTTTATTTATTTATATTCTATATAATCTTGACTTTCTACAACCCTCCACTGAGCTAAGCTATAAGTCAGGCATAAGTAGAAAGAGTCTCATTACTAATTTAAAGCAAAATAAAATTAATTTATTCTATTCATTAATAGAATTGGTGCTCTGGCCATTTGTTCATATAATGTGCAGGATCAGTGTTAAGTAGAGAGGTTATAATATATATATATATATAATTAAACAAGTCATAAATTTCATAACTTGCTTTTAAGCTTGCATTTTATGATCACTAGATGGAGCTTACCAATAGTTCTTATCAAACTTTATTTTATAAGTGCTGAAAGTGAAAGAATTCAAAATCACTATCAGGGGTCCCTATCTCCATACCAATTGTTTTCGAGCTTGTGGCTCACCTCAGTGGAGTGCTGATATTCTGAAAACTATTTCTAAAATACCAACTCAAAAGTCAGCACTTATAAAACACATTTCTATCAATTTAAAAGCATGAACTTTTTAGACACATAAATGTCTTCAAATCCAGCCTTACAAAACAGATAGCTATATGGGTCTGAATTTAACTCAGTTTCACCATATAGTAATAGCCTCACTAGCCTCTGAAATATAGCATCACAAAAACCTTCAAGGGTACACTTATAATAATTAAAACAAGTCATAAATTTCATAACTTGCTTTTATCCTTGCATTTTATGATCACTAGATGGAGCTTACCAATAGCTCTTATCAAATTTTATTTTATAAGTGTCAAAAGAGAAAGAATTCAAAATCTTGATTGGGGTCCCTATCTCCAACCAATTGGTTTCAAGCTTGTGGCTCACCTCAGTGGAGCGGTGGGACTCTAGAAACTAGATCTAAAATACCAACTCAAAAGTCAGCACTTATATTCCAGATCTACCAAATTATGAGCAACAATCCAGATGATACCGATCTAATTTATCTCTCTTCACTGGTATCGCAAAGCAGAGACACAAAGAGCCTCCAATTGGAAATAACATCATAGTGAAGCATTTTAGTTAAAAATATAAATTTGACCCATTTAACAATCGTGACCTTTCACATTAATTATATATATAGGATTAGCAGAGGATCATCTAGTTAGAGCAAGCATAATTTATTAATCAAAATATAATATTTGAAATAAAAGAAACAATGATTCTAAGAGTTGTGATATATATATGTATTATATAAGATTTATTAATTTAAATAAAATATGAATGAGTTATTTGACACTATTTTTTTTTTTAGTCGTCACTGACCTTTATTAGACATTTATATAACATGATATTTATCTTTTATAATTTAAGAAGTTACAAATAGATTCATTACTTTATTATTCTATTGTGGCTGATATATATGCCAATTATCGATAAACAATAATACCTATAAATACACTCATCAAATAGCTACCATATCCCACTCGATGGCGCTGTTGCTAAACAAAAATGATTCAATACAACATTCTCTGGCGCGCATTTCAATCTAACATATTGTAGCGTAAAAAAAAAAAGCGATTCAATCTTCTAACATATTCTAGCATAATTCTATATAACCTTTTTTTTAAAATTAAAATAAAAATAAAACTTTTTTTTTTAAATATGTTTTTCAATTTTAGGATTCAATATAACATTTCCTACCGTGCGCATGATTTAATGTGACATTTTCTAGCCGATTTTTTTTCTTATGGGCCCACGAATGAATACAACTTTTTTTTTGTTTTAAATAAAAGTAAACCTTTTTTTTTTTTTAAAAAAAAAAAAAAAAACTGTTTTTACTTTCATTTCTTTTAAGTAAAAATAAATTTGTTTTTTTTTTTTTTAATGTGTTTTTAATTTGATATTTTTTAACCAAAAAAAAGAACGTTTTTATGGAAATCTGTTTTTAATTGTACTTGTTTGAAATAAAAGTAATATTTGATTTGTTTAAAAAAAAATCTGCTTGTAATTTGACCCCCCCCCCATTTTTTAACTATATCGATTGATTTTTTAATTAACTCGAAACCCGAAAATGATTTTACATTTGTTCTAACTTAGATGAAACATTTATTTAGTGAACAAACGAAAGCCATTTCACTCATCAATATTTCAATAAATAATAGTAACAAATTTTTTGGACTGAAACATTTTTACATAAATAAACACAAAATATAACTATTGCATACAATTACAATAATCACATTCAAAAGATTTTAATTTAACAACAACTGGAACATTCTCCTGATGAAAATGTTGATTTCACTCGTGGCCATTTTCTAAATCTCGACTATAAAATCTCACGAGTGACGTTACTTCACCGAAGAGTTGGTTAAAAACACCCTTCCCCAAATTTTGACAATTGACCATGTCTCTAGTGATTGTTGTTTGCAATGCTACAATTTAAAATAATAAATACCATATCCATTGAAATGACTTAAAAAATTTTAAAATAAACATTTGCACAATTACTTACACTACAATTCTAGAATCCCAAAAGAAAACAAATACTGGAAATGTAAATCGTGAAAGTTTTGTAGCAACTGCTAAGCCTATTGAAGGTGTTAAAGAGTGACTTTTTTTGTGAAAGATAATGGTCGCGAAAAAAAGAACTCAAAATATGTATATATGTTACGGTATTTTTATGTGCTTTTACCTAGGTAGAATGCCCCCAGGCGGCTTTTAGCAACTAATCAATGACAACCAAATACAGTTTTAATAGTGCTATTCAAATATATAAATGAATCTTAAATCCACCCCTAGAAAGAAGAACAAAATATAGCCTTGACCGAATTTACTTTATAAAGATTATTTTATTATTGAAATATGATTATCACTAATAAATGGAGGAATCAGTGTCATAGCATTGACTGGAAAGTGAACCCGCAAACCCAGGACTACTGTTTGTAAGACAGCTGTGCTGACCACTCGACCACCAATGCTTGACTTGTGGGAGAGTTAATTTAGAATATATATAATTGCATCGCAAAATGATGCACACATGAAAATATTAATAAATATTATATAAGAAATCTGTTTAGTAGAATCAGAACATTACAGCTTATGGATATTCATAGGTTTTATTTGGAACTAGAACTAAAAGGGCAGTGCATGCATGGTGACATATTTGTGATTCAGTCATGGAATCTAGAAGTTGCTTTAGTGAATTCATTGAAAGAAAGAACAACCGATATATGTTCTCAGATTTTGGCAGAATTGGCTTATCAAATGAACAGTCTGCGTGAGTTTTTATAAGCTGGTTTTTTTCTAGAGCAATCCCATATAGAGGTAGCTCAAGTGACCAAATAAGTCCCCAGAGGGGGTTAAGATCCTGATTCTTGGACTTGGAGATACAAGACAGAGTTTGGCTTTCTGATATGCCCATTTAGAGTGAAGCACAAATATATAAACGAACAAGGCCAGTATGCATGCAATGCTTGGAAGCATATACATATAAAACTTCTAAAATAAGATTTAATTAATTAATACCTATATATTAGGAATAACCAGCATAATGGTATGATTGGAATACTAAACAGTAATGGGAAACTTAAATTTATTAATAAAAATAATAAGATATTGGAAATTGAGAATCCCTTTCCCCGTTGTTAAATTACTTTACATAATAACTCCCACAAACATTGAAATGAACATGAAAATTTGTTTCTAAGTGCTTTGATGATATAGTACACATTATTATATATATATAAGAGTTAGGTGGTGGTTATTGATTTCATAAAATAAAATATTGATTTAATTTCACATAAACAGTTTTGAACTTTTAGAATTAACACTATTATTTTAAATTAAAATGAAAACATTTCTTAGAAAAACAGATTTCTACCCTGTTTTTTGGTAATCACACTATAACATAATTGAGTTGTTTTTCCCAAATCTGCAAGTGTCCACTGTAATTGAAATAACAAACTTGTTTTAATTAAAAGAAACTAAACTGATCTCCCCATGGAAAAAAGGGGAGATTTAAAAAAGAGAGTGAACATTCTTGCAAATTAAAAAAATTATTGGCATATTATTTAAAATATAAAATATAATAATCAAAATATGAAATATTGTTGTCGCACAAAAGTGAAATAAGAAATTAGAAGTATTTACTAGAGGCTCAATGATAGGAGAAAGATTAAGAGAGTTTTAGAGAGTGGAATACATTTTTAACAATAAGGTAAGAGTTTATAAATTATTTTACTTGATAACAAATTAGCCGACCTTAATATAAGCTATAAAGATTATGCTACATTTAAAGAAATGGTTAGACAAGGAATACAGTTTAAATTTGAAATTATACACTTAAATTTATGAGTTATAGCAGCAACATGGATTTTTTACCTTGTTCATTATTGATGGTTATTTTTGGATGATTTGAAAATGTCCCTCACAGACTAGATCTAGTTTTGTTCAGGTTGGTCAGGCAGGTAGCACTTTTATTATTTAGTATATAGGTTCATAGTAATAGTTCATGAGTATCTGGATCTTGGGTGATGGTTTTGGGAAAGATGGCATTCTGGAATAGTGAGAAAGGTGGAGTTGTTATCTACTCATGATACATTGAGTCAAATGTACAATGAGTGTGGATTTTACTTGCCATGGCTCTTCTCAAATTATTTGCTCTCCCAGTGTGTTCAAATCCAGCACTATTTATATGATTTTGAAATTGTTCTGGAATGCTTTTAGTTATTTCACCTAAGACAATTTATCTACTTTATCGATCTGCAAGTTGCAGACCGGATGCATATCTTTGTTCCTATAAGTTTTAAAGACAATGCACTCCTGCTAAGAATCTCTTGAATGATTGTTTTAGAATATAATCTTAGATTTTAAAACAAATTTGAAGTGGATAAAATTTCCACTAATGGATTTTATGTTACCTTTATTAAAATTATAATATTTTAATTTGGACTAATGGGTTTCTGGTTAATTGACTTAATTGCATTCGAGAATATTCAGCAGGGTTGCATCAGCCTTTTTGTCCACCATTACTAAAATAAATAATGAAATTTAATATAATTTTAGAAATACAAATTACTATAATATATTTTAATATTATAAACACTTTATAAATAATTTCCCCTCACCTATGATATATATGTATCCATTACGCACATATATGAATTAAAATAATATTGAATATGTATTTATTGAAGGTAATTATATTAAGATATTTATATATATCTACGTCAGTGATTATTTTAATAATTAAAACAAAAAAATGTGTTAATAAATATATATATGTGTAAGGATGGATTTTGAATATATATATATATATATATAAGTCTAATGATATAAATTTGCATAGCAACACACAAATCATATATCAGCAAGCTTGATTATAAAATAAAAGAATAAGATTCAGTGTGATACTTAGTGATTATGTATATATTTAAATTGGTGTCTATGAAATATAGTAATGTCTTCATCATGATACCAATTTGATTAATCGATAGTTATTTGGCCTTTAATTGATTATTAGAGAAAGAAACCATTTACCTAAGCATGACCCAGGTTCAGAAATGAAGTGTTTTGTCATAGCTTAATGCTCATTTCTTTTCACTTCTCCTTTAATATGATTCATTATTTCAGGCAAGTGACATGTCCAGTATTCACAAGTTGGCTGGATGAAGTAATTTGAAAAAGCAATAAAAGAATGTAGAGACATTATATAATCACCAAGTAACACAGTATTGGGAATGCGATCAAACGACCATAAATATTAAACACTTACTAACATTAATATATAGATATATGATCCCATATATTACTATGCTAGATAATACATTATACAATAATAAAAATCCCCCTCACTTCAAAGTCATTAAATAAACTTATATGCAGGTATTATACAAGCATTTATTCTTAGCCTGATTAATCAATAATTAATGTTTAACTAATTTATAGACATAGATTTTATAAATATTGAATAGATAATTATATGAAAAAGATCGCACTGTACCCTTCTATTACAAATACTAAATAATAGACACACATATATATATATATATATTGTATCTCCCAATATATATTTATTTAATAATCATTTGGTTTGATTAAGCATACATATGTATAATAATAATTGCAAAGTACTTTTCTAAAAATATAAATCAACAAATTAAATAGATGCATATATATACACGATATGAATATCTTTCGTAGTGTAATTATAAAATGAATATAGAGTTTAGTTAAATTAAATGGCAATATATTATTTTCTCTCTCTCTTTTAAAGACATTTAATTAAAAAAAACAATTGTGAGAGAAGGTGGATGGAACTTTTTTGAAAATCAAAATAACTTTTACAAATTATTTAGAAACTATTTCTGCCTTTGTATATCAGGTTACGGGAAAATAAAAATTTAAAGTTTTAACTTATTTAAATTATCTTCCAGCTCCTTCCTTATATATATTCCACATTACCAACTGAAACAATAAATAAAAAAAATCTTGTTGATTTTATATGTATTCTAATGATATGTCAGTATATATATAAAAGAAAAGAAACAGAATTAGTTGATCATTAGAATATATATGTTGACCTTTTTTTAAATATATGTAAGATAAAATTAGTTAATGCATATTAAACAGAGCAATAATAAAGAAAGACAAAGATAAAAGTTACCTTAACTCAGACATGCATATATATATAACAATAATTGGATGAGAAAGATGAGGTGAACATGGGATGATGGCATATATTATCATGAATCCCATTTCAAAATATAAATATAAAATTTACAGTAATAATATTAATATCAAAAAATATATAAGTTAAGTAACTTGGTAAGTATATATTAAAGAGCATGAGAAATCTATAGACATTACTCAGAGATCAGCCAGTACTCCTCAGAGCAACTATGATAAACTATACCTCAAGCAGCATTATAATAAGTAACAGTACTATTCAAGTACTAACTCAAAAGTAATAACCATCCATCATCATGAATGATCAACAAAAGAATTCAACAGTCCATCTGGTGACTGGATTGGAAATGGGTCTTATATAGACCAGGATAACTATTCAGCCTTTGCCAGCTTGTGACAGATTATTGAAACTATTAATTTGGATGCACTATGTTAGTGCTCATACATTAGAATACATAACCAAAAAAATTAAAACAATAATACTGGGGCAATAAAATATGCTGGTCATCATCAATGCTCTGGTTGCTTGTACTGTTCAACTATAAACTTAATTTTTAAAATACTAAATTAAATAATATGTAGTGCAGGAACTTTAAAGAATATAATCTTATGTTCCAACTAGGATGATGATGATTGATCATCACTGGATGCTCCTAAAGCAATAAAATACATCCCCATTTATATATTAGCTGTTATACATGAATTTAGCTTAGAAGAATACAAGCTCATTACTGTAATGGTGACCAAAAATGATAAAAACAGATATTCTAAAAATATTTAGAATCACTGGAATAATTTTCATAATTGAACACAAGTTTATTAATAATAAAAAATGATATTAACATCAGTAGAATCAGGTTTCTGATTTTGAATAATATATAGTAATAAAAGTTATCACATTGTGATTTACAAGATTAATATACTATGTCAAGTTATTACATTGATTACATTACTTTTTAATAGGTTTTTATAAATGTATATTGAAGCTGGAAATATAGTACATATTTCTGCTTCACCTAGTGCCAATGTCATTCTATAAATGTAAATATATATCTGTGCACAGACATGCATTTTATAATATACAATGAAAATATTTCAATTGACATTTAACATTTAAAAATGACTAAAATTTTTCATATGTGTTTTATTTAATAAGCATTAATCTATATATGCACACATACATGTGTGTGTAATTACTGAATATATTTGACTTGTTACAAAATAATTATTAAAATCTAAAGTTATATAAAAATACAATAAATGATTAAAGTTTCAGTTAAATGATATACATTTTACATACTAGGTTTATTGAAATACATACACACACATATATATAATTTACACTGATACAATATATTAGTTTATCTACATAACACAATAAAATTATTAAAGATTATTTTTGAAATTTAATTCTTTTTGCTGAATATAATCTTTTTTCTTTAAAATAAGAACTACAAATTTTTGATAGTTGATTGATTAATTATCAACACATAACTGATTCTCTCTTTTCTTCATAGCGTAAGCATGTGTTTTAAAGACCTACAGAGGTCCCTAGTGACGATTTTTTCAGACGCTCATTGCTAAGGTTTACAGCCTTGTTAAAACTATTACTGAAATAATAGTGAGCGTTTAATAAAATTTATAATTATAACTGATTATTATAAAAATATGTTTTTAGATTTCTTATTTTTTAAAATATATAGATTTTTAAATGACTTAAAAAATAATATTGTTCTATATATGTCTATTTTTAAATGATTTAAAAACAACTCACTCTTGTATATACGTTTATCAGTGCCTTTTTGCATATAGACACAGCAGCATACATATAACTTCTTCATCAACTGATGGTTTCTCTTGATGGAGACCAGTCTAGGAAAGTCATAATCAGGAAGTTACAATCCAGGTATCAGGAAAATATAATTCAGGTATGGTTGTTAATATATGTATACCAATTTCTTTAAGCTTTCTCTTGGTAAGCTTGGTTTTTGGGCCATCAATAAAATATAGTCCAGGTAAGTTGGTCTGATGTGAACTCCTTTCTGTCTGCAATTGAGGTGCTTCAGGCCAGCAAATTATTTTGTCCACATTTGTAACTATGAAATTTTACCACTGGAAGATGACCCATTTCCCCCAAGTGAATTCAAACTCCATTATCATGAATTGATAGATTGCTGCTGGATCTCCTGCTTTGACTTCAGCTACATCTTATGGGAACTCTGTATTAATCTGCCAATCATCTCTCTGTCCAGCTAACACCAACTGCTGCAAACTTCAACAAGCTACAACAAAATATAACCAACTTTGCAGCTAGCTAGCTATATGTTGCCAACTGCTCTTTTCAAAAATCACCATCCAGACTGTAGCTGTTATTTTTATCAGCCCCTTTATAGAATCATCTGAGGTGATAACAACACCTTGATTGAAAACAGAAGCTTTCTTTATCTCTCTAATCCCTTTGAAAACAAGCCTGAAATTTTGTCCAAGTATGATATACATGTTTTCACTTAGGGATTTCTAATAGGTAGAAATTTTGTTCAATTAATGAAAAATTTCAAAATACCATACTTGTTTTTAAATTTCAAAATCAGAATAATAATAATACAATATCTATATTTATTCAGACCTTTTTAAAAGTTTAATTTATAATAAAATTTTATTTTAAATCAGTTATTTATCCTTTTACAGGCATTATTATTCCAAGTGAAATGTAGAAAATATCTACAAAAATTAATGTCTGTGTTTATTTCTACTTTTCCTTTACTATATATATATATATATATATTGTGATGACCATATAAAAATCGTAGCCACATGTATATACCTACTAACAGGAATAAATACTTAGGACTAGAAAAAATAAATAAAATAAATAATAATAATAGAGGAAGGAGTTGAGAGTTAGTAAATGTTGAAAAAAAAAGGATTAAAAAGAGAAAAGGGTACTTCTGATTTATTTTAAGAGAAAGGGAGGGGGGTGCATAAAGAAATGCATCTTTTTCTCTCCTTAAACTACGAGTTAGTTGAATGTTTGGAAATTACTTCTGATTTATTATAAGAGAAGGGGAGTGCATAAAGAAATGTGTCTCTTTTTCACTTTAAGCTATATATTGTAATATGTTAAAATGAATTGTAAACTTGAAAAATGAATTATAAACTTGAAATATATATATATATAATATAAGAATAATATGGTTGTACAAAATAGAGGTCTGGAAATATGTTGGACTAATTAAATTCCATGAACAAAGAGGAAGGGATCTAAAGGAAAGGCTTCTTTTTATAATTATAGTTTGACTAATTAAGCCTACAATGTCTTTCCACTAATTAAGGATATGTTCTTTCCACTGATAAGAGTTCATTGGAAATTATAAATAAGAATTAATTAAAAGTTTACAAAAACAATAGACAAAAAAAAAGTAAGAAAGGAATTACCCTTATCATTATTATTACTACTGGAGAATTCAGAGGATCAGCAGAAAAGAAAGAAATGAAAGAAATGCATGGCTAGTGGCATTAAGGGGACATGGGTTCATGCTCAACCCATCTTACTACTGACTCATGATGAATAACATTTGTGCCTGACCTGCTAGATAGACTGCCATTTCTGTAAATGAATGACCTAAAATTTACCTAAATAACCAAGAAAAACTGAGGATTTAAAGTAACCAAATTATATTCAAAGAGGGACCCATCCAGCCGATTGAAGCCTGTGGAAGGACCTACCACTCTACAAAAGAAGGGGTGATCTCCACAGGATAGTAGCAGAGCATTCGGAAGGACTGCCAATGAGAACAACTGCAAAAGAAAAACCTAGGTAATTGTTAAGTATGCATGCACTTTCTGTTGTTAAGTTTTTGAAATAAAATAAAATCTAGATAATAAGAACTGAATTTTTGGAAGGAATAATCTTTATGGATATAGAACACTGCCATATAGAATTCTAAGATAGAGATTAATATGTTGCTTTGATATTCAATGTATACTTATTCTGGTTATTGTTATTATGTAATTTATATAAAAGTTATTAAATATTTATTATTCTTAAAGTGCTTAGACTTGCTTTACTCTCATATCACCAAGCCACAGGTGGGGGAAATCTGTTAATTTATTGGTTAAAGGTTAATGTTACTTTAAAGCATTCATGTGCTGCTTGTATTGTGGTGGTCTCAAATTAAAAAATATATATCAAGTGCAGGACATTTGTTAAATTTTCTTAGGAATAGTTTTCTTTTTGTTCAGCAGTCGTAGAGTGTTTGATCGGAGTAAGATAATCGCTGAGATAATATGTTCGTATTGCTTCGGGTTTGATCAAAGGTACAGATATGAAGTTCAATTTGTAACTTCTGTATTTACTCTTTTGCTTGCATTGTAATATCAGTTATCGCCAAGATATATACCCCACCCGATTGAATATAAATAATACAACAAATAAGAAAAACAAAAGGTTGAAACTAATAAAAATTTGATAATAAACTAAAAGGGTAAAGTTTAAAAGTTAAAAAAAAAAAAAGAATTTATTTTTGGCCATAAAAAATAACCATATCCATTACAATATATACATATATATTTGTGCATGCACACAACTATTTTTGGCATTAATATCAAAAAGTGGACTCTGATTGCAACTTTGTTAAAAAATAATTTCTTGTTATTCTGACTTCTAAATGATTATAGTAACATGTTCAGCTTAATTTCTCCATGAATGAGTTTATATATATAGTAATCTTTTGTTTTTTTGTAAATGAAACATATTTCTTTTGATTTTCTTTTTAATTTGTACAATGCATTTTAAGATATTTATTTGAATATTATTTTTAATGTTAATTAAAATATGGTGTTGATAATTTATATGTATTCATATGTACGTATATTATCATCTTTATGCATCTATTAAGTTTTTAATGTTAAACTCCAAAGTTTTAGAAAATTCTTGTTGCAGTGTAAAATACATTTTAGAATAGATAATTAGTAATCTTTTCAGATGTATAATGTTTTGTACTGTATGGAATGATTAAGCATTTATTTAATCGCTATTTGTATTACTGTTGTGACAGAACAGGTTCAAACTCGGTCACAACAAGTGCAAAAGGTGGTCATCATCATACATATATGATGACTATTAAATTTAATGGTCTTAAATTGAACTATGTTTTTTTATTGTGTGGTTATTGATGTTTAAATAAATATATCTTGAAAAAGGGTTAGGAGTTGTACCCTGTTGTTTTGAAACAATTATATATGTATGAGTTATGGATGTGCATGAAATAATTATTGGGAGGGGAGAGATGAGGTTTTTTTCTTTTGCATGGTTTTATGGAGGAAGCATAAAAATTTTCAGAATAATTGAATTTGAAAGGTGCTAAAAGCTTTCACATATCTCAATAAGTATCCGGTTAGGCAAAAAACAAGGCAACAGGAACTAGAAAAACAGTGAATTTTTTAGAAAGAAGGGAGGGGGTGCAAAAGAAAAGAAACCAAAATGCTAGTCATCTTGGCCCTGCAGATAGTGAAATAGCAAAATATAGAAATATCATTAATGCAGCAGAGAGTGATCTAATCATTTCATATCAATGCACAGCAGAAATGGAAATATGGGGGTAAGAATCAAACATGTCAGGGCTCAAATCCTATCACCAGCTAATTGTATGCTGAGGCCTCATTGGATTAAAAGTTATCATTATTATCAAAGTTATCAATTACCAATTTTCTGGAAATAGAGATCAGAAAAATAAAGAAGAAATTTTATATTTAGTCATATATTCACTTGGATATATATTCAACTGTAAATGTGTTTTATTCTATGAGCTTCCTGGAGAAATGCAGGTAGTACAAACTTTTGTATTGATTTCGGTCTAAATTTCATAATAGATTCCCTCGAATTTGTTAACAAAATTCAACTTAAGAGTAATTACCAAGAAATAATAAATTGTGTAAGCTTGTCATTGCCGTTAATAGATGATATCATGCCTTAAAATAGACTAATGGTTATGAAATAATGGTAGTGCTGAATGACACATACTGTGACCACTAGGCAATGCTGCAGAACCACCAAGAAGCATGCAAGTGATAAATTTATATCCAAAAACGATTGAAATTGATGTAAAATTAAAATGCCTAAGAGAAGTCATCAAAAGTAAGTGAAAAATCAAGTGAAATAGTACATAATTTTTGAAAAAACTACACACACACACACTATGAAATTCAAAACAGAAAAACTTTAATTGTAAATGTCAAAAAAATTAACAATGGCGGGAGTTACAAAAACAGAATTTCATCAATATTAAAGCAGCGATTTTTATAAACTGAAAATAACATTTTATGAGAGCTTTTAACTGACTCCCAAAAATTTATCAAATTAATTATTCTGTGCTTTAAAATTATGGCATATCATTTAAATTCATCAATAGTTAAAAAATATAAAGCAATAAGAACAATACACAAAAAATGATATTACCAATTTCCTTCCAGGCATTTGTAGGAGCCACTTGGATGTTTGCAGCATAAAAATCTATTAAAAAGAATATTATTATTTTGATTTAGAGAACAGATTGCAGCAGACAGTGGTTATTTGTTGGTTTAAAAAATACAACAAAGATGGCAAAACTAAACAGCAGGCTTCAGCAAATAATTATAGTTCTGCAAAAAATACCAAAAAGCTTCAAATTTTTAGGCTATCGATGCAAAATTATTTGGAGAAACATTCAAATTTTTAAGCTTATTGGAGCAAAATTATTTAGAGAAGCTTTTCTTCAAACAGAATGCAGGACTCTTAAATAATAACCATATTTTAGAGAAGATTTTAACAGACTTACATAGTAACAGCAGATTAAATAATGGTGGTTATTTGGTTTGGAAAATACAACAAAGATAGGCACAAATTAACAGCAGATTACAATTAGCAAACAATTATATTTCCACAAAAAAGGCAAAAAGAAGGTTGAAATTTTTATCATTTGAGTAAAAAGATTACTGAAAAGATGCTACTATATTTCGGCACAGAATTTTTAAATGTTGCCTGAAAAGTTTGTGCATGTTTAATGTTATATTTTTGTGCATTAAAAAATCCATATTAACTCTGTTAAAAAATAAAAATAATCCCAACAACTTCTATTTCTAGCAGTACAAAAATAATTAGTATGTCATAATAAAACTAAGCAGGTATTTCAAAGGCTAGTTCAGTTACATTTTGATTGAATTTGTCAGCTTTGGAAATTATATTTTTCATATGAAAAGTCTATTATGTCATATTTCATTTTGAAAGTACACACAGTGACATATATTATATTACAGTGTGATTATATTTCTCTTTTTATATCTTTAATTGGTATATGTGTAAGATTTAATTCAGTATTTTCCCTAAGAATCTCATATAACATATTTATATAATGAAATGTTTACATGATTTTGCCAGAGTCTCACTTTGGCGTGTAGGTTAAATGTTAATTTTAAAAATAGAATTTTGGGTATTTAGAGTGAAAGTAAATGCAATCTTAGAAAAGCCATTTTCCATTTATGTGAATTACCTTTGTTGAGCTAAGTTAAGAAGTTTAACAATAGAAAAAGGTTATTTGCAGCATAAAAATCCATTAGCTATATATATATAAAAACAAAAAAAGACTTATAAATCCAATAAATAATATTATATTTCAACCAGAGGACTGGTTTTCATCAGAAAGAAAAAAAATACACAGTAAAATGGCGATAATCAAAAATTACAGATTTGGTAAAAGATTAAAATTTTTTAACAAAACCCCCCTGATTGGTCACAAAATCTAACACAGAATATCTACCCAATCAATGACAAAATTGAAACAAAAAAAAAATTGAAACAAAAAAAGAAAAAAACTACATTCCCTCCTAATCAAGCTTAAATTCTATTCAAATTAAAATAAATATAAAAATAAAAAAATCCAAAATTAAAAATTAAAATATACATATGTGCATACATACAAAAATTAGACTATGCTCACATACAAAAAATAGCTGTGCTCACATTAATATTCATTAAAAACTAAAATACTTATACATTTTAATCAAAAATTATAGTGCAAAGTACAATAATTTATAATAACTAATTATTTATCTATATACCAATTAAACACAGATATTAAACATCCATATAACCAATCTTTACATAAAAAACCTCATATAAGAAAATTTTCACATAAAAAACTCACATATAGAAATCATTTAGGAGACCAGGTAACCCAGAGATGTAATAGTTCCAGTGTTTAAATTCAATCCATGTGGTTCTAAGGTCTTGAATTTAAAAATAAAAAAACTCTCCTTTTGTTTCCTCTCCCTTGTAGAAGAAAAACCTTCCTGAAGAATCACTACTTTTAAATCATCAATTGAATGATTCGGTAAGTTAAAATGTTTTGAAACCGGTCTATCTTTATTCTTATGCAAAATGTCAAATCTATGATTAGTCATTCTGACATGTAAACTATTTGCTGACTCACCTATATACTGGTTTAAACATCTACTACACTCTATCAAATATATCAAATTAACACTTTTACATGTAACATAATTAGGAATATACCATTTAAAATTACGATTCTTAGTACTAAAGACCACTTTTGTCACAACAATATGTTTACATGTAAAACATCTTTTATCCTCACATGGAGAACACCCTTTTACCTGCACAGAACTACTAATAAAATTTGTTTTGACAAGTATATCTCTAAGTGATCTATGTTTTCGATATACAATCTTAGGTGGATCAGAAAAAATAGATTTTAAATAATCTGTGCACTGTAATATGTTAAAATGTTTCGCCAATATCCGGTCAATATTAGGTAAATCTCTATTAAAAGTAAAAACCAATGGTGGAACATCTAATTGTTTTTTACTCTTTTCAGATAAAAGAAGTTTCTTTCTATCAATTAAAGAAGATCTCATTACTGAATTATCCAACAAAGTCTTAGGATACCTCATATTGAGCAATCTATTATATAAAATACTATTATTTTGTTGAAGAAATTTCTCATCATTACAAATCCTCTTCATCCTTAAAAATTGACTATAAGGAATATTAGCCTTTAAATTTTTACGATGGTTACTATAAAAATGTAGATAGCGGTTATTATCAGTTGGTTTCCTATATACCATAGTAGTAAGAACTCTATTAGTGTAAATAACTTCAACATCAAGAAAATGAGCAATTGATTTTGAAAAATTCATTGTGAAATTAATATTTTTATTAAAATTATTTAAATAACTTAAAAAATTATGAAGTTCAACTTCACTATGTGGCCATATCATGAAAATGTCGTCTATATATCTAAGCCAAGTGTGAGGTTTCAGCTTAGCATTATCAAGTATAGAAGATTCTAGTTTTGACATAAAAATATTTGCATAACTTGGTGCCATCTTTGTACCCATAGCAGTACCTTGTTTCTGTAAATAGTATCTAGAATCAAAAAAAAAAATTATTTCTTAAAACCAAATATATTAATTCAACCATAGTAGTAATAAGACCATGATCATACTCTCTATCTCGTAAAGCACATTTAATAGCCTCAACTCCATCATCATGAGGTATATTTGTGTATAATGATACAATATCCAAAGTAACCAAAAAACAATCAACTGGTAATTCAGATTTAATATTTTCTAACACACAAAGAAAATGAGTAGTATCTTTAACATAAGAATTAAATGATGGTGGAATAAATTTAATAATATTATCAACATATGCTGAAATATTTTCTGTAGGACTACCAATACTAGCTACAATAGGTCTGCCTGGACAACCAGGTTTATGAATCTTTGGCAAAATATAAAAACTACTAGGATGAATTTTGGTTGGTACTAAAAAGTTATATACATTATTATTTATAAGACCCCTAGCTCTCATATCTTTTAAACTAAGAAGTATACCCTTGAATAATGAATTAATAGTGGTTAGTGAAATAGGCTCATAAAAAATTTTATCATCTAAAAGCTCCAGAGCTTTTTTAACATAATCATCTTTATTCATAATTACTACTGATCCACCTTTGTCAGCTGGTTTTATAATAATATCCTGTCTTTTCACTAAACTGTGTAATGCATTCATCTCTCTCAATGTTAAATTACTCTTATACTTACTATGTTGTTTAAGTCTAATTTCATTAATAATATCCTGATATACATTATCAATGTACATATCTAATAACACATTCCTTTGATGTGGTGGTGTCCAATCAGATCGTAATTTCCCAATAGTATCACATTCTTGGTTACCAAAAAATTCTCTTAATCTAAGTCTTCTTGAAAAATTATCTAAATCTTGATGAATTTTAAATTCATTTTTTTGATAAAATGACTGAACTGTAGGGTAAAAAGATAAATCTTTATTTAAAAGTGAACATTCTACCTGACTAAGATTAATGTTAGTTAGATTAATCACATTGTTTTCCTTATTAGCTAAACATAAAAAGTCATTGCTATAAATATTTGAGTTATATTTATTAGTATTTGTATTTCCAGAAACTAAAATAATGTTAGTGCATTCAGAAGAATCTGTAACTCTATGAACCAATGCTAAACCAGCATCACTATTAAGAACAGATGGTAACATTTCAGCACAATCTAATGAATGTGAAGATGATATATATATATATATATATATATATATATATTGGTCCTCAGCTTTTGTCCTAAACCTGAATGTTTATTTTTATAGTAGTATAGTATTTAAAAAAAATTTTTCAATAGTTTAATTTTTTTTATAAGAAAATTCTATTATGAATAATAGTTCAAGGTGTGTGTATCAGATTAGCCATTTTAGAATAACTTTCATAAATTTATAATGCAAAAATGACCTTAAGAATCAGCTTACAATGTTTAAATCTCTTAAACAGCTCAGATAATTTATGAACTTAATCTTAAAATTATTACTAATGTAGAGTAGTAGAGTTTAATTTTAAAATATTGAAATTATAAATTATCTTAGTTTAGTTATCAGAGTTTATTAAAAGTGTAAAACTTTAATGATGGTTCAAACTTTTAAGACTAGCTGGAAAATGTTTAAAATATGTGTAAAAAGTGCATGATTTGATTTTAATTATAATAAAAATATTTTAATTAAACAATTTCATATTAAGTTGATTTAAGGAGATAAAATAACTTTTAAAACCACGAGTTAATTTTTATAATTAAGCTCAATTTTTAGATAAAGAGTGATAGAAGGTATCTAAAGATGCATGCATGTTAAAATTCTAATTTTTTAAGGTCTTCCTTGTTGAGTTAATGTTAAAATTATTCTTAATTCTTTGGCATTCCTTTCACAATTCATCATTTTCTTTGTACTCATGTTCAACATAGAATTTAAAATTAAACCAATATTTCTTATCAGAAAATAAGAAATTCGACTTCATTTAATAGATATTTTTGCTTACAACTGAAATAAATTTTAATTGTTCACATTTACTTTCTATATGTATTTTAAAAAATGAGATTGTAACAAAAAGATTATACATCATCATTTCTAGAAAAATTATTTTAACTTTATAAAATCAATGTAATGTTTATAATTTTTGGTAATACAGCATCGATTGATCCATGCCATAAGATAGCGCTGCTGCTAGTGAAAAACGAATAGATATAACGTTTCTGGGCTGATTTGATTATTATTATTTTGTAATGTTATCGTGTTTTTTTAGGGGGGGGTGGATTTTAAATAAGTAAATTGATTCAAAATTGATTTTTTTTCATAAGTTTTTTAAAACCTTTTTTTTTAAAAAAAAAAACTTGTTGTTTAACAAAATTGGATTACGGTCTTTTTTTTTTTTTAAAGTAACTTTTTTATTTTCACTTTTGATTACAGTCTTTTTTCTCAAGAAACTTTTTTTTCTTTATTTTTTTCGTGCTTTTTCAAACAACTTTCATATATATATATTTTTTTGGGTTCATTTAACGTCTATTTATTCAAAAAATAACAATTACATCAAAAATTAATTTTCTCATTAAACTACCACCACCGCATCTGCTTCTGTAGTAGGCAAATCTACAAATCGAAATGCCGGACAATTGTCTGCCATTGAAATGTTTTGATCTCGAAAAAGTCTTGGAAAGTGCGCAACTTGATTGTGAACTTTGCCAAATTGTGACTAATATTTCTCATTTCCTGAATTCTGACCCCTGACAATGAAACCAGGGGTGTTTGGAAAAGCGTTACAATTTTTACAAACCAAACTAAAAAAAATACGCCCAAGCCAAAAAAACGTTATAATATACTTTTGGTCATTCAAAATAAAGACACCTTTACATCATACGCTGTACAATAGTTAAGAGTAATGTCTATAGAGTCTTGCATACTTGTCGCTAATAATGTTTGACATACTAGAGATGTTGGGGTAATGGTGCACTTCAACATCTTTAGTGGTTGAACAGTTTACAGGCCATAAGATCTATGTAGTGGCCTTGTAAATCAGCATATTTATGTGCTTTAGTGTAGCAACAGCACCATCTTATGGTGTGGATCAATCAATGCTGTATTACCTAATTTTTTTTAAAAATATGTATGAATATTTATTTATTTCTCTTATATCTAATGAAATATGCTTTAAAAGTTTAAAATTTTTCATTGTTTATTGCAAAATTATGATAATTCCATACTCATTGTTATAATTAGATTGCTTCTATAGAAAGCTAAACTTCTAAATAGCTTTAGGGCAGATTTGCATTGTCTGCTAATATAAGATTTTATTTTTGAAAATAAAGTATTTCCATTCAAAATAAATTATTAATAATTAATATTTTGATTTCTAATAAATATTGCATAAATTATATTTAGAATTGTAATGAATTTGTAAATAAACATGTCTTTGGTTATTGAAACCATTTTCCTTAAACAATGTTATTACATTCAAAGATCAGCCTTTCAGATTTGCTCATATAAAAGAATTTGAGTCAAAGGAATAAGAGGATTCCTTTTATTCCTGCATAAATACTATATCTTGTATTGTAGAGAGAAGTATTCATTTATTTTTAACACTCTCAAAAGACGCATGCACAATTAGCTTGAAAGGCTGATCTCTGAATGTAATACAATTGTACACATAGCGTCATATAAAAATAAATGCTTATTTACTTAAACAATGTTGTAAAAATCATGATGTCAAAAACCAGTCATAATATAATAGAAGTATTTGTCAGTGTGGAGCTAAATTAGCAATTTTTTGATTTTCTTGCCATCTATGGATGTTTTAAACTAAAAGGTTATCATCATCATCAACCATTATCAATCCACTGCAGGATGAATATCTCTCAAAGTTCAATCTATTTTCTCTGATCTTTAACTTTTCTTCCCCACATCACCACTGCACACTAAAAATTTTACATTATAATATATATATGGAAATATGATTTCTACAGTATAAAGCTTGCAGAAATTTTCACTAGGGGGCAAATTAATAAAACCATGAAGTAATTTGTATGAAAATTAAGTATGATTAAATATCTTTATTTTTTTAAAAAAGATATATAATTTAAAAATATTTTGGGATCTTAAATCAATTTAAACAAACGTTTAAAGAAAAATATTATAATGTAATATTCTATTAAAATAATGTAAATTGTATTATGTAATATTTATTATTTATTACAATACATTTTAATTTTTGCCAAATAATTTGTTTAAAAAAATGATTCTTTAAAGATGATGTAATTATTAATTAACTATAACAAACATATGCAAATTATTTATGTTTAGTAATTTTGTTAGGATAACTGAGAAGTCTATGACTTCTGATTAATAATGGTCAATTGGGAGTAATTAAATGTCAAATTGTCCATCAAAATTTAATCACATCTTAAGTTAGAAATAATGCTGGTGTTCATACCTACACACACTAAATTACTTGTTTGCTTGTAAAAAAAAATCAATTAATTATTTTTGCTTAAGTTTTAACTATTTTTAATTAATGTTAACCATCATTCAAACTCAATTTTAAACTGACAAGACTTCACAGTGCTTCAAATTATATTACAGGATGTGCATTATATAAAAATTGTTGTGGAAAGTGTAATAAAAACATTATTAAAAAAGATTATGTAGTGTGCTCCATTCCTAAAAAAAGTCATTCTTTGTCACTGATATGTATATATTTGCAATTTTAAATAATATATTAATATTACAATAAAATCATGTGCAATTTAACAAGTTTATTTTAAACAATAATTGAACTGTTCTCTAGCTGCCATTTTCAATAAGAAAATAAACAATTTTTACTATAATTTCTTTTTTATTTAGAACTTTCTAAAACAATAGTAGCCAGTGTGCAAACTTAGACTAGTCTATATATTTTAATGTAAATTGATTTTTAAATAAGTGTAATATGTTTATAGAGCAGAGATATCTTACTCATTTCTAGAATTCTATAATAAATAACCACATGTCATATATGGAATGTTAAATAATATTTTATTATTGAATAAATATAATGTCATGTGAAACTTACCAAGTTTATTTTAAATAATAATTAAAGGAACACATAACATTTTATATAGGCAGCAAAAATCTAGTTACACCATTACATTATATTTGTTGTGATATAGCTGTTCTTGATAGTTTTCTTTCTTCACTGAGGAAACAGCTACGGTCATTGACAGTATTGTTAAATTTACTGGCTTTTTCCACCTAATAAGTTTGGCTTTAATTAATAAAATTTAAGTTGCTAGTTAATTTTATTAAAAAAAAGTAAATATGTATTATTTATTTATTTTTTTTTAAAAATAATTTGAATATAGCCTGATTTGTAATTTGATTTTATATTTTATTTTCATTATATTTTTTAAAAACAAATATGGTTTTTGCTTACTATATTTTTTTTCATGTCGTGTACCACATGCAGTATTTGTATCTAAAGATTGTCTGTGTTGATAAAAGAAGAAATTTAAATAGCCTAAATACGTCATTGCTTTCATAATTTTAAAATCATAGAATGACTTTATTTTATACTTCAAATAGTTAAACTTCAGCCTTCTTTATCAAATTAAAAATAATCAATGTGAAATAAAATTGAAATCGTTTACTAAAAATAAATAAAAATTTATTTAACATCAAACTAGGCTTTTGTTCTTTATTTCTTTTTTACATTCATATGACTAATTAACTCTCCTGCAACTGCCCTCAGTGTTCTGCAATATATAAATATAATAATAAAATATTTGTATATATACATGAAAATAAATAAATTTAAAAACTTATTGCAACAATTTTTTTTTTCAAATTTGCAAAACAACCTACAAAAATAATATTTAACTTCTAACCCTAAAGTTTCCACCAATTCAGCAATGCCCATTTCCACCCTAATTGCACTAAGCCTTTAACCATGTTTATACATTTATTTAAATTTTCTTGAATATTGAAATCTCATAATATTTTCTTTATTGTAATTTTAAATACATTTTATTACTTGAATATTTTTTTCACAGTCCATTCTACGACTGGGATTCAAAAATGAATTTATTATCCTGATTTTATGTTTTTTTTTATTAATTGCCTAAGGAACTAAAGCTTGATGTGATGTTAAAAAAATTATTTAATTTTAGTGGTTTATTTCAATTTTATTTAAAATTGATTATTTTAAATGTAGAGAAAAATATTGATTGTTAACAAAAAATATATATTAATTCAGAAAATATAGAAAAAAATTTTCTTTGTTAAAAGTTGCAGTTTTTAGAACTTTTCATATGTTTATATTTATTACTTTCAAAAAAAAATTTGAATAAACTCAAATTAAATAAAGCCATATTAATTAATTTTTAAACAAGATAAAAGAAAAATAAGAAAACTAAAATTATTTCATGAATAGGTATGAAAAGTCAATAAAATTAATCAATAAATAGATCTTAGTTATTTGGGTGAAAAATACAATTTATATTCATTGATAAATATGATTCATGTAACTCATATATAATGTAGAACATGGTCTCTATTATTATTTTTTGTCTTAGAATTGCTAGTACAGAAAGAAATTTGCATAATCTAAAATCTTCCCTGAGGTTTTGTGTTTACACATTAAAAAATTATCTAGGTTTAAAGTCACACAGACTTTATTTCATAAATGCAATGTAGTGCATGTATGGTTCCTAATATTGAATATGGTGTCATTTCCAAGTTTAGATGTATAAATCAGTTTGTAAATAGTGTTTGTAATTGCTTCTACAATATCCCCTCATGAAGATAAATTAAAAAAGACACAGAGGCAAAACTCTCCACATAGTAGTGCCATTCAGTGCAAGCCAGAGTAATGAATGTATGCAGGATTGCTCTGAATGGTGCTACCTGTAGGTAGAATTTTGTCTCTATATTAACAACTTGTATAATCATAAATAATGGTGATCATGCAGAGAAGAGCTCAATACATTCCAGACTCATCAGTTACTGGTTGTCAAAAGTTTGAGCTAATTTTTTTTCTTCTTTATTTTCTAGGTAAATATTGATTGCTAGCCATTTACCAATAAAACAGATGTTGATGTAATGTGATGCACTATTGGTTTTTCTTTTTTTGGAGTCAGGAATCTTTCAGCTACTATGCTCAGAGAAACCTGTTAGCCACCTTACCTTCCTTTTCCATTCCCCACTCTATGTCTTTTCCATATTCTTCTTTATTTGCTCCATTCATTTCCATAACATAATCTTTGTTAACTCCATGGCCTGTATATCTAAATCCCCCTTATCTTTCCCCAAACCCAGCATAAAAATAAGAAATATCTTTGTTTATATTTATTCTACAACTTCATTATTTGTATTCTTTCTGCTTGTAGGAATTTACATTCAATTAATAGATGCTTAATATTTTCTATGCCTTCTTTACATCACTTGCAGACTAAATCACCCATATTTTTCCATTTGTGTATATTTCCTTATTGCCTACAATACTGTTTGAGCCTTAAACAGTAATATACTTTCCTTGCTATTATCATAAATTAACAATCCACCCAAATTCTGTTTACTTCTATATATATTTAAACTCTTACTTTTCATATTAGTTCTCCATCTCTTCAACTCCATATTTTTTATTAATGCGTCTATTCTTCTATTCCACTATACACTCAACAATTCTTCTAACACAATCATTTTACCTTTTACATAAGTATACTGACATGATGTCTTTATCCAAATATTCTGCATACTGTACTACCTTTGTCATCCATCTTGTCACCAGCTCTTTACTCATGACTTAATTAAATACTATTTTGACTATTCTCTTATTATTAAACAATTGCAATCTACTGTTCATTTTCATTTTGATTTTTCCATCTCTCATATAAAAATTTGACCATTCCATTTCTTCTTGAATTGCCTCCTTTTCCATCCACACATCTACCTCTAATATGTCTTCCTATTTCTCTTTGTACTTTTTCTAACTAATCTAACACCGCTTTACTAACAAACAATGCATCATTATCATATGTTAACCCTGCTACTGCCACTTCCTTCCATACAGTTCCAACTATATCATATTTATTGTATGAAAACACTTAATTTTTTTATCAGTTCCTTTTTTTTCTTTGCTTCATTTATCAATTTTTTCTCCAATTCATCCAAGCAATTTCTCTGATTACTTAAGACAATTCACAAATAGTTATATCAATTTACCACATTTAACTTTATATGCCCGAATAAATATTTTTTTCTTTTTTTCCAGCATTTATCATTATTATTTTTGATTTTATGGCATCAAATTTAATCCCCATATCTTTACTGACCCTTGCTCATATCTTTAGCATAACTTCCATATCTTCCCTATTTTTTGTGCACAAGAACATATCAGCAAGTAAAAGACCTGACAATATATACACTCCCTTGTCATCTATTAATGGTATCTCTACCCCTTTTTCTAGTCTTTTTTATCCTTGCCTTAGTACCACCCTACTTTCAGCTTTAACTGATTCTATATTTTCTAATTGTCACATATAGTAATTATTTTCATACAATCTCTTGATGAGTTCCACTAAATCTCCACTGATTCCCAAATTTACTAAACTTACCCATAATCTATTTTTATTTACTCTGTTGTTGTCTTCTCCATATCTATAAAAAACATATATTTACCTGCATTGCTATTTTTATTTACTCTGTCATTATGTCTTCTCCATATCTATAAAAACAGATGTCTACCTGCATGCTACAAATATCTATAAGTTATGTGAAAACAGATAAACTATCTCCTATACACCTATCCAAAAATTCCTTGAATTTGTCCCACTATATTATTCCATCCATTTTGTAATCCTCCCAGCCTCCACATATGTAAAAACTTCATATAACACTGACATTAACACCATTGGTCTATAATTATTTAACTTTCTAGGATTTGTACCCTTTCCTTTAAATAGTAGCCTTACTTTGAAAATTCTCTCTTCTGTGCCATCTTATTAAAACATAAAAATAGATTTAATTTTGTCCTATTTCCTTAAATTCATCACCATCTCTGCTCTTCATTCATTTAAACCTCTTGTCTTTTCACTTTTCAATTTCTTTCCTGCCTCATTCAGTTAATTTTCTGTAAACCTAATATCTCCATTACTATATGCTTTTATGTTTGTTATCACTCTGTTTTTCACATCTAACATATTTTCTATATCCATACATACTTATTTAAGATTGTCTCTAAATTTTCTCTATAGCTACACTCTTTTTCTCATCATCTAGTAACACTATTTTCTCTTTCTTCTATATTCCTTCTTTTAATATATTTCCAAATTTTTTTACTCTCACCTCTTCCACTTTTAATAATATCCTCCAATGATTTACTATTTAATTTCATTCTCTCTATACAATTATTTATTTTAGCCAACTTATTTTTTTAAAAAATATGTTTTCCATTTAATATTAGCATTTCTTACTTTCTTTATTTTAATAGCACATTTATATTCTCTGCTTACTTTTGTCTCTCTCTTTTAACTTTTACTAATTCTCATGTTTCTCTTATTTTTCTGGATATTCTTGCCTTAAACGCCATTTGCCACTTTTTCTACTTCATTACACCAGTCCTTATATTCATCCCCAATGAACTCTTCCATGATTTTTTCTTTTATTTTATATTCTTCTAACTTATTCTTATCATTCATTCTCCATCCACATCTTTTACTATCCTTTCTACTTTTACTACTATTTCCCATTATGTTACTAACCATTTCTATTACAAAGAAGTTAGGATCACTATTACCTACTCTCTCTTCATTATAAAACTTTTATTTTCCATATTTTATTCATTCCCTCTGTTTCTACTAATATATAATTTATTGTGTAAAATATATTATTTCTAGACCATATGTATTGTCCCTCATAAATATTTCATAAACTTCCAATGTTCAAATTCACTCTCTGACAGCAATTTTTCAAAATCTGTCCCTTCTTGTTATCTGTGTCATCAATTTCTTCAATATGCCCATTCATATTCTTTAATTTTCTTTCCTATTTTTTAAAAACTCTATATATCCTTAATTGCCATTCATATATTCTACTGTTCCACTCCATTATAGTAGACTATCCAGTGGTCATATAAACTATAGCCACCATTCATTCTTCTCTTCCTAACTATATCTCAAACTACAAATATTCTTGACACTTAACTATATTTAAATATTTTTGACATAACTCTTATACCACCACATTTTTTTTTCCTATTTATATTCTGCCATACCAAGTCTTACAATTTATGTTTTTCTTCTCTTAGATGTGTTTCCACTACTGCTAATATCTCATGCTCTTAATGTTTAATTGTTTTGTTTAACTCCAGCCATTTTTCTTATCTACCATTTTGCATATTCAAATATCTAATTTTAATAATTTCTTTTTTCTTACTTTCCATTTGTTAATTCTTTTGACTCTTTCTTCTCTATTACATTTGTAATTAGCTTTTTTATCATTAATTTTGCAGATCCATCTCCACATTTACATTTATATTTAAATCAGCTACCCTTTGTTTATTTTTTTAAATCCCATCTATTCTTTTTCTTTTTGATAATATTGCAATTTAAAACCACAACCTCTTTTATAAGTTTCCTGAACTATAATATTTTTTTATAAATAAAACTCCCAATGCTTCACTTCCTTGTTTTGCTAAGTGCAATCCATATTTTTTATATAACTCCCTCTTACTAATAAAAAAATTCCCCACATCCACAAACATAACTTTATTTCTCTTGCATAATTTTTTAATCTCTCATTTATAGAACATGCCATATCTAACATATACCTACTGCCAAATCGTGGTAATAATGCAACTATTCCTACTCTTCATTTAATCTTACTCAAATTACTAATCAACTCTTTGTACTCATCTATTACACTCCGATGGCTTTGACAAAGTATTTGTCCCTACCATAACATAAACGTCTCCTTTGCTTACTTCTTTACCTTATCTGTAACATCCCTAATGCTAGCTCATGAAAAACATACTCTTACATACTTATTTCTATTATCCCTTGCAATTACATCTCCACATCCACTAATAAGTGAGTCTCCTACCAATACTGTCTCATAGTTTACTTTCCCTACTTCATCTGTAATATACTTTTCCACCTTCTGGACTTCCTTATCTAGTTCTTCCCTATTGTTTCTATTCATTAATTTCTTAATGTGCTCACCCTTCATCTCTTACAATTTTAATTTTACTTCTACATCATTTACCTCTTCCTCTATCTTATTTATTCTTTGTCTAACTATCTCCATTGCACTACTTATTTTGTCATCCATATCTCTTGTCACTCCATTAAATATATTTTATTCTATCTTCCTTAACTACATTTCTCTCTATTTCTCCTCACTTTTTTATTATACTAGTGAATGGGCAACTGGATTACTAAGACTAGCTACCTAAAAAATTTCTAAGAATGATTGAAATTTGAAAAATTATTAGTTTTAATATTCTCTATAACATTTATTCTAATATATATAAATTAAATATTTATTCTCTATATCATAGTTTTAGTTCTTTATTATTGTCTATTTTACAAAGAAATTGATACCAAACTATATTCTCTTTTTGTTCTATGTTATGTATAGTAAAAGTAAATCTGAATTAATTTTTAAGTATTTTATTATCAATAATAGAGTACAAAAAACAAAAAAAAAAGGATTAATAATTTCAAACAACAACTACAGAGTTCATTCCCAAAACTTACATTAATTCAGATGATACAACAAGAATGTCGTTTCTTCTAGGCTGCCGATACTTGAGCATTGAGACCACTATATCTGCAAGTCAAGAAGATCAAGAAATCACCTGGGTTTTTCCCAAAAGAACAAAGACAATGGACCACAGGAGAATATAATAAATACCTGTTACTTCCATTGCTTTATTTGTTTATATACATTAGCCAATGATAATGACTAATTCATTTTTTTTTGAGGGTGAATGATTAGAAATGGGTCACAAATTATATATATTTTAAAAAAATATCAAATGGATTATTATTTTCCTTTGTATTTTGAAAATATAATTAATAATGTGAAGATTTTATTGGTTTAGAATGTAGTTCTTTAATATTAACCTTCATTAAAATTTGGGATGTTGAGCTAAATGTAAGACGTAAGAAAGCACCAATAAGATAAGCTGAATTTGCTGGTCGTAATAGACTGCTGCAAATCTTATAAAAAAAGACACGCAAATGGTAACACATAAGTAAGTATTTACGTATTTAAGATTTTTATTACAGTAATCCCTTTATTATATATAGAGAGAGTCCTTGAATATATATTATCTTAATATTGTAAATCAAGTATAAAGTGCATTTTTTAACTGCTTGATTAAGATTATCAAAAACAGTAGCCCATTTATTTGTTAGTTAATAAATATCTAATGCAAGAAATTTTAAGTGAAAATCAATTCACATAAATTAAATTTAAAAAATATTTTCTGTGCTGCACTTGCGTGAACTTTGAACTGAACCACACAAGCATTTAAATATAAGTTATAATTAATATTTATTTTTAGGAACTACGTAAATCTTTAAAAGAATGGCAGAACCCGATATTCCTTTCTATATTAAACCAACTAAAGCAGAAGAGGTTATTCCACCTGGAGACATTATTGACTTGATAAATTACCCCGCCACCGTAGATGAAACAAGTAGAAGATTTCTTTCAATGATTATTGAAGAGATCACAAATACATTAGAAGAACATACGAAAGAAGAAGTAATGGCCGTAATTGTAAGTCTTTCTAATACAGTTAAATTGTTTATATATAATTTTATTGCATATTTGATTTTAGTGATCGCCGAAGGCTAAATATCTTTATTTATAGTACTGTTTTGTGTGTGCACGCTAAAATTGCAAGCACGTTTCTGTTGCGTTTAGATGTATTAATTTTGAACTTAAACAGATATTCATAATAGTTTATATTTATCTATTTTAATTAAATTATAACGGTAATTAAAAAATTACATCTAAACCAAAAGGAAAATTAACTCTACTGTTACGTTTAAATTCTTTTAGTTGCGGTCTGATATTTATAAAGTCAATTATAATTGTAAATTAGTTTCTGTTGGCCAGGAAACAGTAGAACAATAGTTTTAAACTAATAATCATTGTAAACAACAAAAAATATAAGCAAAACTTGTTACATGCCAGTTTTTAATAATGATATTTAATAGATAGGGTATGAGCACAGACTTTCACATGACCCACCACTCTCCACACTATCTCATAACACTGATACACCTGAACACACACTAAATCGTCCGTCTGTGTGCTTATATGTGCGTTCACTACTTTAGATATCTTTTTAAAAGGAATAAAAATAACTTTAACTACTAAATAATGATAATTTTTGGTTTTATGAGAGTTAATTTTATTGATCTGTTAAATTGGAATACTAGTGTGTGTTCTCTTTTACTTTCAACGCCTAATACAAGAGAATACGATTATTGTTATTCCTGCTTTGTTTCATCAGTATTTAAAATTAAATACAATTCGTTTATAAAAACAATATTTATTTTACTATTCTAAATCAATTAATTTTTATTTATAAATAGCTCTTTATAATATGTTTTACTTTATTTTAATTCTAGTGTGAGATAATTTAATCGAAGTACATATCTATAATTAACAAAATTATAAAATTTGAATTACTTGAAGTTAATATATTGAAATAACGTTCTAAATCCAGGAATTTTGAAATTTACCTGTTAATTAGGATAGTAGTAGTGCAAATACCTGCTGCAGCCATTTCGAATTCTACCTGGGAAAAATTGATTTTTTTTTTTCAGGTTTTAATCAGGTTTATGTCCGCCTCCACCCCCCGCGCCAGATAGCAGAACTCATTTGATGTGTACCAGTTTGTATCAGCTTAGAATATATTATCCACCTT